>JNDS01004999.1:0-24184 GCA_000697035.1 Rhizopus stolonifer B9770
TATGCTGTTTTGGATTCTGCGAAAGATCGTTTAAGAAGTGAAATTGGAACGCTTAGATTGGCAGAAGGTAAATGGAAGTTTGTTCCGAAAGACATCAGAATTATGATGTACAAGCAATAAGAAGAATTTGGTAACGAAGAGTTACCCCTTGGTGTTTGTGTTGGTCACTGGGGCGCCCAATTGATTTTGTCCAATTTTTGGAACAACAAAAAAGATGTTGAAGACGATGAAACCGATAGCAGCTCATCTGAGGATTCGTCATGTAACTATATTCTCATTAGTTATTAAAACTTAATAATAATATTGTTCATTAGATTCATCTAATAGTGAAGAAAATGGATGTTTTAAGTAGCTTAAGGCGAGTCTGCAATAATGGGATTGATGATAATACGAATTGTAAGTAACGAAAACGACTTAACAATTTAAAGCAAGCTAATTGAAGTCATTTTATTTCAGATGAAGATAGTTTTTTAAAAAAAAACCAAAAAAATTCTTTTACTTATACCAATTAATAAATTTTTGCTTCACTTGATCCATAATTCTCGTTTTCTAAGTTTGCTTTAATAAAATCAAACTGTATGTTTTTAATTATAAAACTGCTACCGTAAGCGGCCAAATTGCCATTATCAACATCCAAAGAGCTACAAGGAGGCTGAAAAACTATATCTGAATAACTGAATATCTACGTCGAGTGACTGAAAAACTATTTTTGAATAACTGATTGGCTACGCAGGGCGACTATTTAGCAAATAACTGATTAGCTAAAAATGGACCATTTTCGTAGCTAAGAGCACTCTCAGCAGTCCTGCTATTTGTGAGAGGATGCTAAAATAACATCCCCAAGATTAAAAAAACGCTCTCAGCCGACGTGCTAAATTGAGCTGCTAAAATAGAAAATGCTATAATTTAAAGACAGACCTGCTAAATCTGGCATCCCATTTAAAAGCTTCCAAATTTGCGATTTTAAACCCTTCATTTACTTTAACATGTCTGATAACAACAGTTTCCCGCCTCAATCACCCACAAAACCTCACGAAGAACCCTTTTTCTGCACTAAAAAAGGTCGTGGTGAAGGATGGGGCGATGATGAGAATATCCAGCTCTTTAAATCGTTTCTCTATGTATCTTTTGATGCTGCTATAGGCTCAAATCAGTCAAACGACGCTTTCTGGAACAGAATCCACACACATTATGATCTGAACAGTAAGACTTCGACTGTCAGAAGCAAGGGTTCTTTGGAGTCTCGTTGGGGTACGATTAAAAGAGATACCTCCAAATACTGTGCTGCGTTGAAGCAAGTGAAAGATCGTCAAGAAAGTGGATCTAGTTTAGAAGATCAGGTAGGCATATAGATAATAATCTGTTACATATTCAATGTATTAATTTGATGCGTATATTTTTATTTGTAGATGAGACAAGCCAAGCAACTTTTCAGTCAGAAGTACAAAGGTATCTTCACATTTGAGCACTGTGTTTCTCTTCTGGAGAAGCAGCCAAACTGGAAGAGCACTGTTGATCTTGAAATTGTCAGGCGAAATGCCAAGAAGGGCAAACAATCAGCAAGAACTGTCGCTATTGCTGCTGAAGGACTCTCGCCCTCTTATGAAGCTGAGAGAAGTATGGGCATGTCTGTTGATGGCGAAGAAGACGAAAGCTTTCCTATGCGTGGGAGTGGACGCAAGAAAACGAAGGAGGCCAACGCCGAAAAAAGAAGTTAAGTAAATTACTGGACGTAATCATGGAGAAGAGGAAGAGGAAGGCAACCGCCAGCGATGAGAAGGCAAAGGAGCTTCGTAAGTTCAATGACATGAATATCATGTCCATTGAATTGGAATCGGTTAGCGATCCCAGAAAACGTGTCTTCTATAAGAAAGCACAAGACGAAGTTTTGAAACGTTGGAATGTTGATGTAGAAGAAGATCAACACGAAAATCATGAAGTAAATGAAGAATAAAGCTATTTTGTGACCAATTTATAAAAGTGTTATTTTTTGTTTTATTTTATTGAGAAGTCTCTCCAAATCTATTCCAAAGTGTTTCCACAAGATCTTTTCTAATGTCAACGTGAATTTGCTCGTTACTAATCTCGGCATCATTTTGGAGAAAATCTTCGAATGTTGAGTTTCTTTGTGGAGCTGCGTTTTCAGTAGGATTTTCCTGGAACTCCACAGTTCCCCAATGGCGAAGAAGCTCATCACAGTCATCACCCTCTGCTCTTTTTTGATCTTCGATGATCATATTATGAAGTATGATGCAAGCATACATGATGTTGTACATCTCAGAGAGTCTGTACAAACGAGAAGGCTGCACAAGAATTGCAAATCTACTTTGCAATACACCAAAAGCACGCTCCACATCTTTTCGATACGCCTCTTGCAACCTGGTGAAGAGCTATGTACCAAATAATACAATTCTTCGAATTTAAGATATGTTTCAAATATGACACAATGTATAATTTACCTTCTGTTTTTTGGTTTGTGCCGCCTTAAAGGCTTGCACGAATGTCGAGTACCTGGGGTAAATCCCGTCAACTAGATAGTACCCTCTTTTATAGGTATGTCCATTTACCGTAAATCTTGTGGAAGGGCCATTTCCCTCGCGTGCGTCACGGAAGAGCTTTGAGCCTTGCAAAATGGTTATGTCGTTCAACGTTCCCGGAGCTCCAAAGTTGGCATGCCAAATCCAAAGATCATGTCCAGCCACTGCTTCGAGGACCACAGTTGGCTTATTTTCTTTACCTTTGTAGGCACCATGCCAAGATGTTGGGCAATTTTTCCATTGCCAATGCATACAGTCCAGTGAACCAAGCATACCTGGAAAGCCACGGTCTTCAGCAACTTCGTAAAGGCCCTTGATGTCTTCCTCGTTCGGCTTTCTCAGATACTCTTCACTAAAGACAGCAACGATAGTTTCACAAAACTCTTTCAAACATTTAGCTTGGGTAGTTGCTCCCATACGAACATAGTTGTCCTCTGAATCTGGTGATACTCCATATGCCAACAGTCTGATAGCGGCTGTCATTTTTTGTAAGCTTGAGTGGCCCATTTTTCCTGCGGCATTGGATGATTGCGTAAAATAAGAGTTGTTACTTTCTACTTTTTCCATCACATATTTGAATAAGCTTTTGTTCATTCTAAATCTTCGACGAAAGTAATCATTTGGATATGTTGGATTAGGAGAAAAATAATCATCGTATATAAGATTATGTCCGTTGACGTGTGCACTCCTGTTAAAGTTTCTGCGACCAACCACTGAACCGGTATGTCTCTCGCTGCTTTGATGATGTTCCATAACGTGTTTTACAAGTAAAAACTCTGTTAAATTATCTTCATCAGAGTCATCGTCGCTAAATAGAATGTCTTTTAATTGCTCTGGGTTCATTTTGTAATAGAAAAAAGTTATGTAGAATTAAAAGTATAAACGAAAAGATCATTTATTAAGAATCACTTGAACTCTTCTGAGTTATAAATTGAACCTTCTAAAATAGAGTGTCTGCTGAGAATACACAGGATTTTAACAGACCTGCTAAAATAGCACCATTCTATTTTAGAAAAAAAAATAGCAGGACTGCTGAGAGTGCTCTAAAACTGTCACTCTTTATTTTGTGTAATTTGTAATACTGGTGCTACCTGAACATCTCAATCCTATTTGTCGAGACGCAATTTGCAGTAAGTGAGTTCTCATTCATTAAAGAGGTTCAAGTGAATCATCGACTTTCCAGTCTTACTTTATTGTTCAGCTTGATAACTGACAATACCCACAAATACCACAAATTTGATAAAAAAAAAACAGACGTTTCGTTACTCTAGGTATGAATGGTATTCTCGATATGATGGGCCGCAATAGCAGGTAACCAACTCTCCCAACTCTCAGAATTCACAAAGTTTTTACACTCCAAACGTTTTTAGCGTTAAAAAAAAAGTCTGAGATAAAAAAAAAAAAAGAAATAAACCATTCTTTTTTTCTTGTTTATATTTATATAATTTTTGTTCTACTTTTTCTTCTTTTTTGTTGTTTCATTTTTTTTTTAAAAAAAAAAAAGAAATGAATGGGGTCTTTAAACGGCGACAAAGTCTAAATTAATGGATTAGAAAGTGATTCAACAAACACAGATCTCTAACTCACCAGGGAAACATTCTTTCATTGTCTTGCTGTGTTTGTTTTCAGCATGCTCTGTCAAACTATTTAAAAACTTGTTAGACTATACCACATCTTATCACGGCATTATTTACGCTTTTTCACGGGAAGTACAGAGGAAAGTTTGGAAACAAGTTTTACAGATAATATTCTTTGCAGCAACATTCTAATATGAAAAGATGTAGATAAATACAATGTTACTTAAGAAAAAAAGACTTACGGTTTTTAATTGAGAATTACCATCTTTCTTTTGATTTTGCTTAGCATTACGATCACGCTTCATTTGTGCTTTGGCTCCCTACAAATATATAGTTTAGAAACAAGCTAATCTTCACCCTCTAGAGTTTTTTTTTTTCTTTTTCTTTTTCTTTTTTTCATATATGATATTTACGTTTCCCATTTTTAACTGTTTAAAATTGATGAAAAATAAAAATGAATGAAAAAAAAATTTTTATGTGCCTGGGAGGAAGCAGATCGGCGGGACATCAAAGATTACCATATCTGGCTGTTGCTCTTGAAAGATCTACCATGGATGAAATAATGAGCTTTCTATAGATATTGCTTACTTTAGAAAGCAATAGAGACATAATTTCATGTTAAAGTGATTTGCTAATAGAAAAAATAAAAGGAACATATTCATACAGCTTATTTTTACGATTATAATTATGTACTTTTCAGCTGTATATATATATATATATATGAATTCTTCTTTATTAATAACATTACTACTATGTCTCTTTAAAGCAGTCCACACTTATTTCCCCTTTTTGAGCTTGTTGGCTGAAGGGTATAAAAATTGAGGATGAAAAGATTTTTTTAGAGAGAGTGCAATATTTCATCAGTATCTGAACTTTCTTCATCGTATGGGTCAACCCAAAAATTCTTCCTCAAGAAGCTGCCCATTTACGATTGTTTGCTACTGATCTTTCGCATGCCTCTTAATTTTCTTTGGCTCTTTGCGTATTAATTCGTTGAATATATTCGCATTAGCTAAACCAAAAGAAATTGTGTCAATACACAAATGAAACGTTATGCAATTTTCTACAAGCCCTAAATCCTTTCAAGTGATTCAGGTACTCAGAAATATCACCATATGTTTCTTAGATTGATAACGATATAAAGATCCAAATATGAGACTGATTTCATTATTTTTCAAAACAAATAAAACAATCTTTTTATCAAGTATGTTTCATCTAATCTTATACTAAATCTAATAAAAAAACAGCACAGAGGCTTTTACTTCATATACATATTTCTGTCAAGGTTGATATCTAAAGAGAGTGCAACAAGAATTATTAAACGCTTTTTTTTTTATGTTTTACAGTAGCATATCTAACTGCATCAAAATAAAAAAAAAAAAAAAAAAAAAAAAAAAAAAAAGAAAAAAAGAAAAAAAGAAAACCTCTAAGCATACAACAAAATTAGAATGTGTAAAACTAGATGAGTTTATGTTTTTTTTTTATTATTATTATTATTATTACTATTGCATTAAAATTAAGGGCTCTCAATTTAGGATGGAGATTTTTCTACAGAATTTTACTCTAAAATTAGACAATGTTAGTTTTTTTTAGATGAATGAAAATTTTTTTGTAGACGTTTTTCTTACCTTTTTTCGGATGAAACGAAGATGAAAATAGACAAAGGAAAGTTAGTTTTTAGATGTAATTTGTAGAAACAAATGTTATTTACCTGCATTAAATGGCTAAGGCGATAAAAACTTAGCGGAAAATTATTGTTCCTTCCTAGTGAACAGACCAGGTCGTTTCTTGGTGTCTCGTAAACTTCGTAAGATTTTCAAGAAATTCATAACGGCAGCTTGATCACGATCCCAAATTTTTTGTGTAGATTTACCTGCTTGGTCCTGAAAACAAGACTTGTTTGAGCACCTAGTACTATGTTAGTTATCAGAAGTCAACCTACGCTACTTCAATTACCTTAAAAGCCCGTGACACATCACCGTCGGATTTTCCTTTCGACGGTATGGCCGAGGGTTTTTAACCAGCTTGAATTTCTCTAGTTTACTTTCGCACGTTGGGCAGAAGGTCGAAGTCTTGTACTCGTCGGTTAGATAGACGATAAAACTGTTTTTTTTTTTTAAAATCCTAATAAGCTCCTTGTTCTGCGTTGGTTCTTGATACTTTGTGTTCGGGGCGGACCAGTCGCCAAAAATCAAAATAGCGTTATCACCAAACTTTGCTTTTAATCCGCGTACCAGCTTCAGATCGTTTTGTCGATAATAGACATAGCTTGAAAACTTCATCTTTCGAAAGGGTAAAAGATGTAACTTTTCTAATAAAGTGCTTATTTTCGCTTTGTGGCCTTTTTATTGAGGTTGTTCATATATCGCTTGCGCCAGACGTTGAACTTCATATCGAATTCTATCAATGAGTCTCTCTAAAATGTGCCTTTGTAGCAACATTATTTGAATGTGATTTGCGTATGTTTGAGATTTCAAAGTGATATCATCAGATTTGCTCTCTGGTTGAGGGCAGAAACCGCGAATTCGCACAACAAACAAGCTTCCATAATACAAATTCCCTCTTTGGTTAATATGGAAATCAAAATCATATCCAGGATAATAAGTTCTTGTAGACTTCGCTGTTTTGTTTCCATAATATTCGTACAAGGTTTTTTCTACTGACGATCTTGCTTTCGTGTACTTTATGAACTTTTCCAAATTAAACGATTTAGATTCAAATTTGGAGAAAATAGACTCGGCTTCTCGAACCACAGACGGCATATTACGCTTTCTCAAAGACCTGAAATGTCTTGAACGTTTTGTGCGGTTATTCTTAGTGAATATAAGTTTTTGTTTTTCTTCGACAGAGCTGGACTCCTTCATGCAATACATGATGTCCCTCCTTCCAGGGTCAATCAAGACACATCTACCTACAGTATTCTTCAAGTCGGCTTGACTTAGTTTTTCAATGTGCTTCGTTTCATCATCATCTACTTTTGTAGTTTTCTTGGTCTTGGGTGAATTTCTGCTTGTATCCGTGTTCTGTTTTAGAATTGACACACCCACTCTATCTGTTTCTAGAGTTCCTTGGAATCGTAAAAACTTCATATATCCTTGCTGTTTGAAAACCTTTTTTTTCCATGTTCACAACCTGATTCCAATTTTCAAACTTTTGATCTGATTTCAACACCTTTTTGCTCTTGATGATATGAAGGTTCAAGATTTTGCTATCTAGGGTCATGTAAGAGGGTATAAATGTTGTGCGAATGGGAAAACAAGCAGATGCTTTCATCTGATTGGTCTCAGAAAGTTCGGCAATTTTGAAGAAAGCTTTAAAATGATTCTCTGGATTAGCTGCAACGTCGTAAAAGATTGAATCTTTCCGGAATCTGTACTCGACTGCGTACGCTGAAAGTAACTCGTTTACTTGCGTTCGTGTTTGGTCTCCAAGAAGAGCAGACTCGGGCATTTCTTTCTTTTGTAATGCACCGCCTCACTTGATTGCAGGGCTCATACACCTTCTTTCGGATGGCTTCTTTGATCCCCTTTGTATCACACTTTCTTTCTTGCATATCTCTCTTGACAATTTCAGCTTTTTCCTTTTTTTCAAAAAGTTTATTGATCAACGCGCGTAGCCTATTTCCAAAATGAGCTTTGGTATTGTTAAAGTAGACCGTATGGATCTTGGTGCATCCATAAAGGGCTATTTGTTGAGCATTTGGTAATCGAATAGGAGTGTAATTAGCAACTTCAAAGTAAGCTGCTTTGTGTTTTGAAATTAAGCGCCTATATGTCTTCGTAGTGTCCTTCAGTTTTTTGCTATCGCCAGTTCTTGCTAAAACAAGACTTAAAAAAACTTGGGCAAAGAAGTCTTTTGTCACGAATTCATTTAACGTGAAATTTCCGTTTGTTGCCAATTCTTGTAAAAATATATACTGTGAAGGAAAACGTATGTGTGACTAGTGAATTGGTTGTATGTACTAGGTCATACAACGGCTGAAGATAGTTTGTCTTCCAGATATTTTTTATCGTCGTTTTTACTGTAATTACATGCTTGCTCGAATTATCAGGAGCCCTATTGTTTACGTTTTCAGCAGATACAGGATTCAAACTGGGCTTGATGGAGGCTGCATTTGACTTGAAGTCGCTGGTTTTGAATTTCATGTCGTGCAAAAAAGTCGTGTTCAACAATTTTTTTTTTTTTATTTTGTGTTCAACAACGATGTTGACTGATCCAAAAATGAAGTCATGTTCACGTGCCAATAAGTGGGTTCTCTCTCTCATTCTCACTCAATAAAAGAAGTTCAAGAGACTCATCGGCTTTCAGTCCTATTTTCACATTTTATTTAAACAACTCAAACAACCGATAATATCACAAAATGGCCACCTGTCCACTTTTTCTTTTTTTACCGCCTATGACAACCATATTATCTGCAGCTGATGCCGATTGTTCGATTTATGGACTCGAAATCACTTTGGAGAATCAACTTTCAGCATTACAGCAACTTAAATATGCTGGTTTGGAACCTGTTACGTTAATCAATGGCGATCCCACCATTGCAGTCGCCATTTCAACAAAGAAAGTGAACATGGAGCCTTGGAGATAACAGCGTCTCTCACAAAATACCAAATAAGAACAACAATGCGACGATAGCAACAGTAGTGAATTCTTTATTGTTTCCACACCACCATCACGATCAGCAGTTCTTGATCTTGTGGCTAAGATCATGCCTTCCACACCCATCCCAGGCATAACTGAAGAGTATTTTCTTTCGGAAACTGAAGTCCATGACCTCCTTTCAGTTTACATTCCAGATGATATTATCACATCAGTTGACCTTTCCGCCTGGATGTCAAAAGATGGCACATGGGGTACGACTATTCGAAAGCAATCTAATAAAAAAAGAAAACGTGGCCGATTGCCCAACGTCGTCAAAAAAGTTTACAGAGATAATACCCGGAAAGTATCTATTTCTTATTAAAAATATTCTTCTTATTTTGATTAGATTTTACTTGGGATGATCTTTCAAATATTCAGGAACATAGATCACTGGTAAAATCTTCAATGGCTATCAAATGTACTGTTGGTTATGTACGAAAATCAAATACCAATAAACCTGATACAACCAAAAAGAAGCTAGTAAATCTCTAAATCTACAAGGTGAGGACGAAGCTCTTGTGTGAAGATGTGTTTGTGTCTTACAACACTTCTGCCAACGACCCAATTGCCGAACGGGATGCAATAACCCCACCATATACTTTCGACGATTGCTCTGGTAATACACAAGACTTAATCACCAAGATCACAAAACTCGCTCGACAAATTTGCCTTGTGGTAATTGGCTATGCCGGATTGTCGACCTATCCTGACGACATCAGGTTATTTATATCTTTGAATAAATCCATACGAGAAATGGTAGTGGATATTGGTCATAAGGTTGAAGCATATTCTCGTTATGACTTGCTCAAAAACATCAAGGCCCTCAACAAATTTCGATGTCAGAGAGAATGTGTAAAACGATCGCAGCAGCTGCAACAGCACCACCACGTCAAAAAAAAATAAAATAACCAAGGTTAGGTAGCCCACTTTACGCTGATTAAAAAAAAAAGAGTGGCCAGGTGACCATTTTGTGGTATTATTAGTTGTTTGAGTTTTTTTAAATCACTGCACCCAAAGCTAGTTATTACTTTGGTAATAACTGGGTTACTACAATGGTGATAACCTGGTTATAACTAGTAATTATTTTTTTTCGACTTTTTCAATTTTTTTTTTTTTTTACTGAGAGATTAAAATAAAAGAAGTACGATGGCGAAAAAATAACTAGTAAAAAAAATTTACCATAGAGAAAACACTGAAATGTGTGTTTTGAAGAAGTACTTTTTCAAGTTGTGTTACACGACGCCATATTTAGTTTTGAATTTTTAAAAAGTGCCAATTGGCACCAGATGCACTATAAAACCCACTTCGTTACTTTATGTTTTATTGAGCAATTTTTTTTTTTTTTACTAAAGTAACTTTTTGTTCTGAGGGAGTACAAAAAAGGAGACTATCAACCAATTTGTGCAAAAGACACACTCTAGATTTTCGGGAATTAAACGCTTTGCTTGTAAAGAAATTGTTTTAGTATATTAAAAGTCTTTTTTTTTTTTGTTTCTATTCATTTTTTATGTCGACCAATGTCAAAAAAAAGCCATACTTCAACATGAAAAATACAGATGAATCACTTGTAGAAGCTCTTTCGAGGAACAAAGAGGATGATAATTTTCATAGGGCCAGCTACTTGTATGAAAAGAAGCACAATGGACATCAACAACAGAAAAAGTTATCTCTTCTTTTAAAGCCTATGCTTAATATGGCTGTATCAACACTCCTCACTATAGCTATTCTTCTCGTATTTATTAAAGCGGATGGTACTTCTTTGGATTATACTTTGGTGGGAATGAAACTTCCAACTCTTGTTTCTTTGCTCTTGAATATATATGTGATTTTTGTCGGGAGTGGGATAGCCATGTTTGTTTTTTGGGGAAAGCTGAAATAGGTATCTAAACAATTATATATAGGGCAGTGGCTGAATATAAATGGGTAAAACTTCAAAACGGTGCTCCATTAACTGCAGCAGAAGTCTATGATAGTTGTACTAGAGGTATCACAGGTATAATTATCGAAGTTAGTATCTTGAAATTCTAAGAGTTCAAACCCATCAGGTTTTATTACAGCTATGAAGGCGTCTTATTTTGATTTTATTTTGATTCCTGCTCTTATTCTCAACATCTTGCTTCTTGTAGTGGCACCTGTATCGCAAGAGTTACTGGTCCCATTCTCACGCACTTACAACTATTCGAGTTACGTCAATTCATATACGTATTTCAACAGTCCTTATTTAATAGACGATCGTACACCATTGGCAAGCTTACCAATACCTCCTACCATGGATGGACTGACTTATGAAAGCTACTTAATCGCGCAGAGCTTTTCTTCAGCTGCTACAGAAACTCCTATGTTTATACCCTACACATGTCCAAATGACGCACACAGCTGTCTGTATAAAAACACGAGCTTTGTATCAACCTCATTTGAATGCTCTTTAACAACCGTTGATGAACCTATTGTAAACCAAACAAATTATAAGGAGACAACAACACCCGGACGATTTTTTTCAGAGTTTTTTCCTCAAGGTTGGATGGATGTTCCTGTATTCTTTTATGCTGCCGAAATGCTTGGACGAACACACTCTGATTTAAAAAATTATACAGCACCCACTGTGCCTTTCTTTGGCCCTAAAGGATTTATTTTTGATGATTATGATCCTCAATATAGACCTTATGTTGGTAATCAAACATTTGTTGTGGCATATTCCAATGTCAATTATAGAAACAAACGAGTGAATTCTACCGCATACATGTCCTTTTCAAAATGCGTCTTTCTTTCTCATTTGAATTCTGTAAGCGCAAAAAAAAAAAAAAAAAAAAAAAAAAGGGGGGGGGAGATAAGGGAAGGATTTATCCGAACTTCTTGCTTAACTTGATATTTTTTAGACAGACTGGATTACAAAAAACGGAACATTGGTCAAATACGGGACAGAGAGATCAACACCTATCATTTTAGACTTTGATCATGTACTTGGTAATAATACGGCTCTTTTTCGAGCAAGTAAAGAAACCTACCAAGCACCACCTACTCACGTAGCCATGGTGAATGCTTATATCATGCAACAAACCATCTTAAACGAACTTGTTTTACATCAATATCGACCGCTTCTCATGTATTTGAAGACCTGGAACAAGGATTATTCTCCCATCGGTTTATTTGAATTTTTAAGAAGAGGTCTATCCTACCTTGACCTGAACTTTGCCGTCTTTCCCTATGTAACATCAGACTATTCTCGATACAAGACACAAGGCATTGTGATCAAGACTGAAGAACCCACTTATCGCGTTAATAGATCCTATACCTGTCTTTTGTTTGCTCTATTGCTTTTACCAGTCTTTTGGTGGTTTTCAGTATGGATTCTTTGCTTAAGAAAGTCAAACATTATGCGGGGAAACTCACAAATCGCTTTGATCACTATGGGATTAACACCATTGGCTTCCAAGAGCTTGGGAACACTATCAGACATGGATAGTGAAACTGCGTTCAAGAGGGCAAAAGAGATTAAAGTCAAAGTAGGCATCTTTGCTGATACATCAGAAAAGGTCTTAGTCGGTTTGGAAGACGAAGAAGCGGTTTATGAAAAGAAATTTTAATAAATTTACATTATGGAGCATCAGACCCTACCTCTAAAATGTTGATTCATTGTAATAGCTCGCAGAATTAATGAGCCTCCCCTTCCCCCAGGAATTACACTTCTACCACCTTCCATCACCTTTCAGATTAGGCATACTCTATTGGGGTTTTTAATCGCATTCATTGTTGTCAATAATGCCATTTATTTAAAAACATTATCAGCACACCAAAGCGATTCAAAGTGGGTAAGAGTTATCAAGCCAGTTATTGCTGTGATAGGTCTGGGCTTTCTGCAACATGTCAGTGATAATATGCATAATTTAATATAAAAGATAAAGATAAAAAAAAGACGCCTTTTTATTTGTATTCTTTGTTTATAAGAGAGAAGAAATAAAGACACTTAAACTTGATTTATGTAAACAATCAAGTGGTTTTCATACTCTAATAGCTTTCCTTATGTTGGTACCAGATATTCAGAATTACACTCGGCCTTGTAAAAAAATTCTACAATTCCATGTTCTATCGTGTTAATATAGTGCTTCCACGTTTTTGGTAGAATCCAATTTGCACTTTTGACTAGCCCAAATTGAACTTTTTGTAGTCTCAATTTGCGCTTTTGGCAATCTCAAATCGCGTATTGAACAAAGGAGCAAAAGTCAAATAAAGACTCTTTTCTGATCCCTCTCATCACACTCGCAGTAATAATATTTTTTAGAGTTTTCACGGAAGATGGATCTGGCGGAATTTACAATGAAGACGTTAATGAAGCTATGGATTGGGATGAAGTAAGACGACAATCCATACAGAACAGAAACCCTTATTTTGTTGGATCAATTGCGTACATGCCGGTCAGTATTTGAACCAACCATTGATGATCCAAAATAGATGTTATGACAGAATTAGAAAGACTTACAACATCTAATAGAGATGAGCAGCAATTAAGAGGTTCAAAGGTTCAAAAGCGCAACGTGTTTTCAAAAAGCACCATTTGGGGAGGCACTGTACATAATATATGTAGGATTCGTATATAATAAAATGAAAACACTGTAAAATGTATAAACTCTCACTGGTACAAACTGGCTAATACTCCAATGTGGAAATCTCTCTGTGAACCAATCCTTGATATTTTAGATAAAAAGAAATTTCTCTCTCTTCGCACCAAATTTTTAGCTGATCAATTTCAAAATCTATACAATAACTCTGATTCCATCCTGTTATCCTCTACTCGTCCTACTATTCAAGTGGATCTTATCCTTTGGTTACCGATGACTTGTTCTGAACGTAGTCGTGTTCTTCGCTGGCATCTTGGTTGGATACCTGGTGGTAAACCTAAAGAATGCATCTTCCATCCTTATCATAACTGGAGTTGTCGACATGCTTTTGACTGTCTAAATGTTCATCATCGTCTGTACCTGCCTCGATCAATTGAAGATCCGATCTCTTTCCTTCTTAATTTATTACCATTGCATAAACCTCGTCCTACTGCGTCTCATAGCTGGTTTACTCTATGGCCTACCCTATGCACGATCCTCCATGAACTGGATTATTATCTTCATGATGAATGCCCTCCTCCTCCTGTTGATCCCGGTGTCAAACTGTTGAATTGGTTATCCAAGTAATACTATGAGTCTTTCTGGTGCTTGATCTGGTTTGTATTAAATTTATATCTCTATTTACTTTTTATATCTTCCTCCTCTTAAATTTATCCATATTTCAAATAATTTGCTCTTTTCTTTTCCCTTTTCTTTTTCTTTTTTCCCTTCTTGTCCCCTAAGAAGGTTTTTATTCTCTTACATTTATAAATGGCTCGGGCAACATTGCACACTTCGTTGCTACATGCTCATTGTCATAAAATTTTAGAAAAAATACAAAAAATAATAATAAAAACAAGAATTTAATAGTAAAATGTATAAAAATAAACACTATATGTACTATTTTAATTCCCATTGAGTTGTGTTAGAATGTATATAGGCATGTACATAACTTGAACTATTTGATCTAAAAATATTTGTATTGTTCGAAAACCTTTGTAATATTCATGTTGTTTATTTGTTTCATATTATTTACATTATTTGCGCTATTTATATCAATCACATCACGTCATACACATGAACTTTTTGCTTCTTTCGACTTATTTCATTTGACGAGGAGGTGGTGGGCATTGAGGGCAAAGAGGATCTCTCTAAACAGGTATCAAGCCAAGAAAAATCATCGTTTTTATTTGCACGGGGCGTATTCACAACAATATTCAACACGTCTTTCACTATCTCGCAACAGACCCAAAAAGACAAAATGGCGGACAATACTGTCGAACCAAACTTTTCAATTTTGTTGCTGATCTCAATCCTTTTGCCACGGGAAACACGAGAAACATAAGTACTAGGTCTATCTAATTCAACAATAGTACACGACAACCCGGAATGTAAAACACCAACGGTACGAATTGCAGTTGATCGGTTATCATAGTTTATTTCTTTAAGTAACACATCTACCATGTCTTTGAGCATTCTAGGCAATTTATTGAATCTTTCCTACATGAACTTGGTACCATAATCTTCTTCAATTCTGGGTTTTGCCTCACTACCACCAAACTCCAATGGCAAGTTGTGGCCATTATCATACTGCTGGAACACAAGATCACATTTATGACCGTAGGCGAGGCGAGGCATATTGTTGATTGCTGTTGGGGTGCGGTTTTGATTCATTCTTCTTTTGCTACTAAGGGTAGCACTTTCACCGATTACAGCTTCGATCCCTTTGACCTTGTCGAAACATGACTCTATCATCGACCAAATGTGAGATTGGTACCAGGCTTCATTGTGATGAAGATCCATATTCCCGGACTAATGAATGTACCAGGTGGTTGACCCAATCTTCATCTGCAATTATATCTTTGTCGTAATTTGCATGGAATTGATGGTTTGTGCCTAATGCAGTACGAATCTTTTGTTAGAAGTCAAGATTATAGCTGTTCAAAAAGGTTTTGAATTCTGTTGTCGGGAATGAAAATTGGCTGTTACTGTTGTAAACACATAAGCATATAATCACTCTAAGTCATGGTAAAGACTATAATTGAACAACTAGACTTCGTGTCAATATATAATAATTCTTCCTAAGTCAGATTGTATCAGTATCTGAAAGATCTCATTTATTCAAGTGTTCCTATCTCAGCTATATAATCTTCCAATTAATTTGATACTCTTTTGTTCCCCTAATTCAATCTCGAGTAAAAAGAGTTTTGAAACTACCTACGTCTTTATTGCTAACTCTCACCACCCCAAACTCTAAAAGTACTTTAAAAAAATGGAAAAATCCGAATTTTATAATACAAAATAAATACTATTAAATATTACATTTTCAGAAGAATGAAAAAAAAGAAAAAAAAAAATATAGAGACCACGTCATTTATTTATGGAATAAATAATGATATACAATAATATATATAGAAGAATGAAAAATATAAAGAGAATACGTCATTTATATCTTATAACAATGGATGTGACCCTAGATAGTTTATAGATATTTAAAAAGGTTGTTAGCTCCATAACTTGGAACAACTTTTATGTATTTCTAAACATTAATAAAAAACGTATCCAAATTTTTGATGAATTAAAAAATGAAGCCAGACATTTATGTTTTATAATATTTGTAAGCTATAATAGGTGTGATATTATTTGCTGATAAGTTGTTTTAAATGTATATGAAAATTGGACTGAAAGTCGATGAGTCTCTCGAACCTCTTTTATTGAGTGAGAACGAGAGAAGGAGAATCCACCTTGTTGTATCTATGATCAATATAATCGAATATTTAATAGAATGATACTTAAGGATTGCATATTACGGATACAACATCGTCTACCGATTCATTTTTATTTAATCTTGGGATAAAACAGATAAAACACTTTAGCTGAGGTAGAATATAATAAATAGAGACAATGAATGACCAAACACAACACTTATGATATGAAGCCACAAAAAAACATTAAGCTACTTGGTCTTTTCCAACCATATGTTTTTTTATTTCAACCAAAACCGCCGATATCGACGGAATTACTTGTTTGCTAAGGGGTCGATCAACTACATATATTTGGTTGATACTTGGTTGAATCCAACCAAATATAAGCCACCCAAGCCATAAGTTGCGCCGTACTGACTTAATGAGCAAGAACATGTACAAGAGACAAATATTCACGACGATAAGCAGTCACAAATTATAACTAATTACAATTAAGCATAATGTTTTTATCAAAAGCCCGGCTAGCTCAATCGGTAGAGCGTGAGACTCTTAATCTCAAGGTTGGGGGTTCGACCCCCCCGTCGGGCTGTATACAATATATATCTTCTACTACTTTGGTAGAAGCACTTTGTTATGTATTTTATATGTTCAATTTTGGCTTTTTTGCATTGTGGTGTTGCACAACCGCTGTGGCACAGCCATTTGATTTCTTTAACTCCTGAAATCAATAATCTATGTGAGATTATAGACAACAATTTATAACAACAGACAAAAAAAAATAGTGTGACGACGATGTATATTGGCCGGAGGATAGTAACACCGACTCGTGCGATGAAAATCAACTTTTGGATAGTACTGAAAGATCGTACCAAAAGATCGTACCAGAAGATCGTATCGAAACATCGTTATCAAACCAAGACTGCAACCAGATTAAGCGAGACCTCATAAAACTATAAATACTTCAATAACTTTTCAATTTTTGACTGACTTTACTTTGACTTTACTTTTAACTTTTACCTATTTTTGAATTTTACTTTTTATTTTTACTTTTATTTTTATCTTTACCAACTTTGAATAAATCAATTATCCTTATTCTTTGGTTCTATTCCAAATGCTCTAAAGTCAAGTCCCTTGAAGCCAACAATCTCCATTGTAATCCCTTTTATTATCTCTTTATATCTTTTTATTTTTTACTTTATCAACACAACCAAGATCGATCTCCTATACAAGATTTGGCGCTCACTTAAACGAACAATATACTCTCTATTTTATACTTAATATTAACTGCTTAATACTTTATTCATAGTCCAAACTTATACAGCTACACGCTTAAAAAAACAATGCCGATAATTACAGTAATAATTATTTTGTTCAACCTTAATGTCAGTATAATTTGCGATGTGGCAACACACCACTGATTTCTACCAAGACTTTGCAAAAATATAAATCTTTTTGAAAGTGAGTATGTAATGTTTAGTTGTGTCTGATGAACACTCGTGCATTCGATTGCATCTTCACAGAACGACCTTGGTACTTATTTCTTAATTAAGAAAATAGGCTGTGATGGTATCTTGTACAACTCGTCCAAGTGGAAAATGTTACCGAGATAATATACAAGTATTTATTAGGATACATAAAGATCAGGGGAATGTTCTGTGAAGTCCTGACTGGTGTTGGTGGTTAATGTACTGCTCGGTCGCTTATTTGTTTTAATCATCTGAAACATTTTTTTGAATCCAGTCTTGCTCTTATTACTTGAAGTAGATGAGTTATTTGTGGCAAGGGATGACACAGAAAGACTTGATTCCCCAGAAAGCAATTGCATTTGAGGACTACGACCTGATCCTATGATACCATTGAGTTTCTTTTCCAAAATCATAGAAGTGCGTGCTTCTTTATAACATGTATCACACAGTAAATCCGTTGTGCGAACTTTGTCTAAATTGGGCCAACCGACTTGCGTACTATTGCATTTTGCGCAGTCGAATGTTACTTGTATCTTGTCCCATCTTGATTCAGCATAATTTTCTGCTTCTGCATATTCACTCAATGCTAATCTGAATATCTTTACAAAGTCGCTTTCATAATGGACGATTTGGGTAAAGCCACCAGTGTTTTTTCTTGCATACTTTTGAATTGTTTCAATAAAATCCTGTGTTGCCTTTATTGCTGTCGGTAACTGGTTTTTATCAAAGTTTGACCAGAACCTTTGTCCATCTCTCAATTCAGCAATCATATCTTCTACCTCATTTGATTTATCTTCGGCTTCCTTTTTTTGTAAGGCCAATGATTCAATTTTTTTTTGGGATTCAGTAATTGATTTCAAGGTTTCTGAAATAGCCTTCTGAGCTGAGTCTACAGTAGCCCTGATGTTTGACATTTGTTCTTCGGCGTCCGAGTTCTTGTCACGAGCACGAACATACTTCTTTTTGTATTGAGCAGCAACGATAGGTACGTTATAAAAGCTATGGTATTGCTTTTCTCTTTTTGCCTTCTTGTCCCTTCTTTGCTCTGCATATTGTCTACTTTCGTTTAGTTCTTGTTCATGTAACCCTAGTTCTTTCTCGAGTGTCTCCCGTTGGTTATTCAGTTGATAGACATCGTTTTCCAGAAACTTTATTTCTCCTGTGGTCCTGCTCGAAAGCTGTCGGTGGGTATATATTTCTTTATTGTAGATTCCTTCCACAATGGATGATACTTGATAAAATTTCATATTTCTCTTTCGTCGTATCTCTGTTTGTTCCTCTATTTCTCGGAGAACACTCATCATTAACTTGAATGCATTTTGCTTTTTAGATGCCAGTGATATGATCAATTCTGCTGTATCCAAATTAACAGGATAGTGTATTTTTTGTTCAGTCATAATATTTTGTGAATTAAAAAAGAAAAAGAAAAAGAAAAAGAAAAAGAAAAAGAAATAAAAATAAAAAATAAAAAATAAAAAATAAAAATAAAAATAGAAATAGAAATAGAAATAGAAATACGAAGACGGAGCGAAAAGGTTTGTACGCCCAAAATAAGATTTTTGTTTTTATTTACTTCTAATCTTGGCAAAAAAAAAAAAAAAAAAAAAAAAAAAAAAAAAACATGTTTACTGGATTAATGTGCATGCCCCCAAAAAAGATGACTGTCACCTACATTTATTTGTTCGAAACTATTTTATTGAGTTGAGTTCTGGAAAGTAAAGTGGCACTAGATTTTAAGAGCAGAAGCGTCCTGTAATTTGCTCTCTCCCTAAAAACTGCATAGATTTATACCAACTTTTTTTTTTTTTTGATACTTTTTTGCAATCTCTTTATGTTTTCCGCTTTTATTTTGTATTGGAATATAGTGAATGCGATGTATGGTGAGGAAGATTAAGCAAATGGTGTCTTTATTCTTTCACACAAAAACTATATTTTGTTTCCAGTTCAGTTGTTCTAGTCCCTAGGTTCATAAATTGTCTATTCAATAACACAATGTCAATCTATATGATCCACTCGCTTCATTAACAGGCTACCACGTTGTAATTATAGAAAATTAAATAAACGACTACCATATACTGTGTAGGAGAGGACTAATACTACGCTCCTTACATCTTTTATTGACTGTAGCAATAAAACGCACCAAGACTACTAACTCTATATTTTGAAGATAGGTTCTTTATTTCTATAATGTTAAAACAAGTTGTTTGGCCTGGAAAAAATATCGTTACTTGAACACCGTTGCCACCATGACATCATTGTCATTACACATCTTGTTGGTGCCAATGTCTGCACCGATATGAGAGTTAAGAACAAAAGCTGATACCTTCAGGTAACCCAGAGACACAAATGCCATCGAGACATCTTCTTGTCAAGCTTCATTTTAGGAAGACTGTACATTAATAAAACACTAATACAATTGCTACAGTCATAAACAGCGACAAAGTGATGTACCTTGTCGAGCTGATCGTCAGCAACTAGAACAACCAAACTATAGCTAGAACCACTACCAATAACTTTATATTCAATACCTTTGATGATCACATGATGTCAAGATATACCGAGAATTCAAAAGTTCTTACAAGGAGCAGTATAGGCACGATTAGAAGCTATGGGTTATAATCAAACGATACAGAGCTTTTTTCTTACCGATCATTTCATATTCATCTTGAAGATTAAGTGAAGAGGCAATGCCTCCGACATTCTTACAGAAAAGTTTTGATTGCTGCCACCCAAGATCACCGTATCATCTTCATCTTCAGAAACCATACGAGTACACAAGTTAAATGTATAGCTTCGAACAATAAACCTGCATAATAAAACATCATACAAATTTCACCAGATTTCATACATATATACATATATATATATATATATATTAATATATACATATATATATATATATATATTAATATATACATATATATTAATATATAGTAATTTTAGTACTTAGTATGACCTCCTAGTAATTACTTAACGGACTTACATCTTTTCAGCATACTTCGGCAAAGTTTGACACAGATATCCTGATCTAAATTGGCCCATTCTTCGTGTATAATCACCTCCAATTCCTCCAAATTGTTTGCCTAGTGTCTATGTTTACCAATGCATTTTCCTAAAACATACTAGAGGTTCTCAATGGGGTTTAAGTCAGGATTTTGGGAAGGCCAAAAGTCAAAGCTCTTGACGCATGCCTTGTTTTCCCACCACAGAGCATATCCACCAGTAGACAGGATGCATCATCTTCTTGGAAGCAAAGTCGTGATTATATTCCTTTGTCAATTAATGAAGGCACGGCAAAAAGTTGTCACTTAAACAATAAACATATTTATTTTGATCTACACTCCCATATAATGTAACTAAGAGGCCTAATTCACCAGCGTAAAAACAACCCTAAACCATGATGGAACATTTTCCGAACTTGAAGGTAGACAAAGCAAACTGTTTATAAAGCCTTTCACCAAACTTTCAGATGACTCTTACACCGCCATCAATATGCCTAAGTGCAAATTTGAACCCATCTGACCAAACGACCTTACTCCAGTCATTGAAGGTCCAATTGATCTTGTCATTCACCCAAATCTTTCTTCTTAACCTATTGAGATATAACAAAAGAAGGTTTTAAAGCAGAACGAAAGAGAGGAAAAAAAAAAGCCTTTGGCTTGAAACTCTTGTCGAATTGTTGCCAAGCTGGCATTGTCGGTTGCTGTGGCCAAATTTTGCTGATGAATGCTAACTGGATCGAAAGGATTTCTTCTCACGGAAAAAGAAGTACTTTATTTGAAATTTGACCTCAAATAAAATTCACGGGAACTTTTTGTTTGGAGTTATATAGAGAAGTTCAAAAACAACATACACTTCAGAAGCTTTTTTTTTTTACAGTGCTCACGGCTTCAAATTGCGCCCATATAAGAAATTCATTGCATATTTTTATTTTTCAAACTGCGCAATTTTATTTGGTCAAGTTGCGCACAGGTGATTTCTCAAACTGCGTTAATAAAAAGGCCAAACTGCGTATTTTTACACCTCAAAGTGCATTATTTTTTATTCGTACCTTTTTCAAAAACTATTTCTTTAAAAGCAATCAATAATACCGATAACATGTACTCTATAAAGGGAAAATTATTTTTGAAGATGGTCAAGGAAATGTTTTCGATGAGAGTGGAAATGAGGCAATGGACTGGGATGAGGAAGTTGATCCTCATAATTTGGAGAATCTAACTAACCTAACACAGTATTTGACAAAGCAAATACAGCCGGAAATGGACTTAGACAGCCCAGATTTTGTTGAAAGAATGGAAACAATAGAGAAGAATCTTGACGAGAAAAAAATGAAAAGCGATAATAATAAAAAAAAAAAAACTCTGCATTCTGATGACCAAAAAACGTTATTCATATATTTTCACAAGATCGGCGCGGAAACCGACAGTGAAAGTATGTACGGGGCAAGCGTGGGCTGCAAGAATGAAGGAAGATCCAAACTGGGATATATACGAAAAGCAAACGAATCAGAACAGAATTAGTACAGGCCAACTGCAGGAGGAGCAAAAGCTTTTCTTATTGATTATCTTGATGTGTATTCTTCAGCTCGAGTTAAAGATGCAATCGATGGACTTACAGAAAACTTCGAAAACTTCTCCTTGAAAGAGACTATTGTAGGAAAGTTCATTAGAGAGGATTGTAATTTAACAATAAAAAAAATTACCCGCCATCCACGTGCAAGAAACACTGACGATACTCGTAAAGAAAGATGCGAATGGGTAGAAACTTGGTCGAAAACAGATATGGATTTCAATCGTAATTGTATCTTTATTGACGAGAGCGCCTTTGACATCAACATGAGGTCACCAACGACGAGATCTGCTCGAGGCACACCAGCCATAATCACTACGCCAACAACAAGGGCTATAAGCCATACGATTCTTAGTGCAATATGCCCTATGGGAGTCGTCAATATGGAGATCAGAGTTCCATTGAAACCAAAAAGAATAAAAGTTGCAGGAAGCCGCAAAAGAAAAGTCCAGCAGTAAAAAAATCAACAACAGGTGGCACCAATTCAGGTCATTACGTTAGATTTATAAGCCTAACGTTGGATGAGATGGACAAGTATCCTGAAATGAAATGGTTTTATTTGATTATGGACAATTCGCCTATTCATGACAAAAAGAGTGGAGAGCTTGATAAGATGGTTGAGGACAGAGGCTACAAATGTGTGTATCTCTATCTCTTCAATTTTTTTGAGGAGCTCCGCCTCTAAATCACTATCCATCTTACAGTTATTATCATCTCCTACGTCGTATTCAACTGTATCATATGTACTATCAGATCTTAGGCACAAACTATCCTCATCCTCAAAATCAAGTAACAACAGTTCTTCCCTTTGTTTCTCCTTCATGATCAAATTCATTTTCTTGTAATTGCTTAGAACGAGACGACGGAGAGAAAGAACAGCAAGTAGAAGCTTTGAAAGCTCTGCCAAATGATTAAATGATTTTGGCATAGAGAACGCACCCTTTTTGTAAGTTATGGTATAATCAGGTGTCAAGGTGCGGGTAGCAAAAATTGTGAGTTTGGTCCCTTCCCATTGGCAGGTGATGGCTTCAAGTTTGTTCAACAGCTTGATACTCCCAATTTCCTTCAACCATTTTTTCAACATCATCTTCTGTATTGCCTTACCCTTCTCAAGATCACTTTTTACTCCTTTTCTTCCAGGCTTCTCCTCAGTTGAAATCAAATCCGAATCGTCGTTTATATTTCTGAGGATAAAGTCAATGCGCTGGTCTGGCTCGTTTGGAAAAAACTTGGTGATGTTTGAATAACACTCGCTACGCTTTGTCTCAAATTCCTCATCGTTGATGAAAGCTTTGTCAAATATATATGAATAGACATGAAGTCTGTACCAATCCTCGTTATGACTTCCCTTTAACAGCTGCTTGGATTCCCATAGTGTTTGTGCAGAGGCCAACGCCAAACGGATGAACTTGGAGTCTGGTGCTAATTGTCGCATGGAGAAAAACTCCTGCAGTAGGGCTTCTACATCAGCGGCGCAGTTGCATCTTGAGATCTTTATCAGCATATCTCGTTCTTGTGAAGTGGCTTTTAGCTGCAGGTTTAATGAGAGATCTGTTTTAATTGGTTGCATGTGTTTACTCAAACGTTTGACAGGTGACTGTTGGTTTTTGGTTGGTAAACTCTTTTGGTTCGGCGGATTGTTTTTCCGAGTTGTAGCGTGGAATATGATTGGATGTATGTTGTGAGGTGAAGGAGAAAGGGTGAGGTCACCAGCTGAAGGAGGCGCTCATAGAATCTTGGCGGATCTCTATGGTTTTAGATGGCGGATTGCTAGTGAGGTGTCACTCCTTAGTGGGCTGATCCCTTGTTATCTCCATTCTCTATTTTTCTCGTATCATTTTTTTTTGTTGCTACTCGCTTGTTAATATTTTTTTTCTCGTCCGATTTTATTTTGGTTGTCAACTATTTACCCGTAACCTTCATCAGTATTCAGTTTTTTCTCTGCCTTTCTAATTGTCTATAAAAGGCCTAATAATTTCATTCAATAAAGATCATCTTTTTTCAAGGTTCTATTTTTTGTATTTACCTTTTTGGGAATTACTTGGGCTTCTCTCGCTTATTTTAATTCTCTGGTTATTTGCTAAACGTATACTC
>JNDS01005001.1:0-57014 GCA_000697035.1 Rhizopus stolonifer B9770
AAAAAAAAAAAATTTTTTTTTTTTTCCAAAAAAAAAAAAAAAAAAAAAAAAAATACGCCACCCCTTCTCGCTGTATAAAGTATGTAGAGGGTATATGTGTACCTATCTCCCCCTTTATTCTCCTGAATGAGAATTTCTGGGCAACTATCAAAGCGAGAGTTAAGCGTAATAAATTTAGCGATAGGAAAGAGCTTTATACAAGAATTACTGAAGTTTTTAGCTCTGTTCTAGAAAATAACTTTGAATACAATTTTTTGAGTGCTTAAATAAAGAACCAATCTAAAATTTAAACATTTTATACACGACAGAGACGAAATGGCCGTTTTCTCTTGCTGAATTTAAAATATTTGTAGATTTTCTTTTTAGTCGAATTGTCTCTTGTACAGTACTTCCAGCGTCAATTGGTCACCTTACCGAAAAAATTGGTCACTTTTCTGAGAACCAATTGGCCACTTTTCTGAATACCAATTGGTCGCTTGGCTTTTTTTTCAGCTCGTCGCTTGGCTTTTTTTATGGAAGTTGTCATGAATATTATTTCTCGCGAAGAAGCAGTGTGTTTGTTTTATGCCGTTCCGTTCAATCAAGAGAACGTGAATAAATACTTTTTAATAATCAATCAGATCGAGGACGTAGATATATGTTTTACTCGAAACCCTTATAAACCGAGACTGCTATGCACCAGAGTTATTTACGCTAATGCATTCGATATTAATTTGTATAAATCCCAAACAGATCAAGAAACGAATAATGTTCAAGAAAATTCAGTCGAAAATGAGCTAATAGCTGTAGCTGATAATAAATTAAAACTTGGTATTTGTTTGCAGTAGAAAAAAAATTTGTTCCTCCTAAGACCAACTCTATTGTTATTATAGAATCAAAGGTGCAACTAAAGCAGTTTATACAAATTGTATATCGATCCACCGATCCTAAATCAACAACATATGAGCAGAGATATATGTCATTTTATGATATTATGTCAGATTTGCGGAAGTATACTTTAGTTTTTCGAGAAGAGAGTAATAGCAACTTCGTTAACTGGTGTGCGGCACAGAAGTTTGAATTCCTGAACGCAAGAATTAAAAGGAAACACGAAGACTCTGAGTTAAGAATATCACGAAGAGAATTATACGTATTAAAGAATGGCTATAGAAGTAAGTAATGTTTAGCATTATATGTTTATTATTATTAATTATCGTATTGTAGATATTTTATTGAAAGAGATAGTTGGAATACATGAAAGATACCAAGACTATATTACAGATTTAAAAAAAGAAGGCTACTGCATAGTGGGATACTGCCGTAAATCAAGGACAACAAGTGATAGAGATGAAGTTGTAAAGTCACTTCAAAACATGATTACCGGGTTGAAAAGCAGGTCTTTAGTCGAATATATTTACGTCACAGTCAGTTGCAATGCCAAGACTCCAATAAACAGAAGAGATTTGAAAAAGAATATGATAATAGACGAGTTATCAGGAGTGAATGGTGACGCACAAGGTATCCAATAGCTTACAAAACGCAATTATAATAAAGATTAATTTTTGTTGATAGATTTAATAAAGGAATTAGCAAAGATGAGTAAAGTATGTTTAGTGGTTATCGATTCAGCGGGTTTGACCACAAACATGAGCGATTTAGAATCATTTATTCGGTATGTGAAGTATTATTTTTTGCAAAACAATTAGCTAACTTTGACTTCAGTGAACATCGCAACATTGAAAAAATCATCATTGATACTCTCGCTCATGATAATCAAGTACATGTAGTAGAATGCGCAGAGGAAATCGTCAAACTAAAATCCTTATTTAAATTCGATGGTCGAGAAAAGTTATTTCATCGCTCCAAGATGTTAGCCACTCCCACTTCCTAAGGTGTAGTTCTTAAATGAGTGAATTAATTTCTAAATTTAACAGGTTTTTATTGAATAAAACTAGTATTATTCTATCGTTTTAGAAGCTTGTTTCGCTGCTTGCAAGATTGCAGGATATTGTTTATATTCTAATGGATTAATCTCCATTAATTTTAGCGAGCAAAGTAATGGGCGCTTCGGATTTTCAGAGTAGCAAATGGTTACACCTTCTATTTCATCGATGATTTTGAAATATTTATTCACGTTCTCTTGATTGAACGGAACGGCATAAAACAAACACACTGCTTCTTCGCGAGAAATAATATTCATGACAACTTCCATAAAAAAAGCCAAGCGATGAGCTGAAATGAAAAAAAAAAGCCAAGCGACGAGCTGAAAAAAAAGCCAAGCGACCAATTGGAGTTCAAAAAAGTGACCAATTGGTTTTCGGAAAAGCGACCAATTGGTATTCAGAAAAGTGGCCAATTGGTTCTCAGAAAAGTGACCAATTGACGCTGGAAGTACTGTAGTGCATGCGCCATTAGGTTAATAAAATCTTCCATTTTATTTCTAAAAACCGCCAATTGGACTTTTAAAAGTCGCTGCTTGGGTTTTTTTAAAAACGAAGATTGAGATTCAGAAATCCGCCAATTGAACCCATTAGGACTGTACGTTGGTTTTCCCATCCAACTTTTTGCGGCCCAACCTATTTTCTTCAGCTTGTAACAAAAATTTTCTCTTTTTCTAAAAAAAAATTATTTCGTGAATGAGAGATAAACAATTGAGAGCTTACCCATCTATAGTGAAACCAACACATAAAAAACAAAAAACCGGTATTTATCGATGGTTAACTAAACCTTCTCTGTTGCTTAGTTCTATTGTAGAAACTACAAAAGAATACGCATTTCTCACAAGAGAAAGATTTAGAGCAACCTTTAGCACAACCTTCTTACCTTCACTACCTCACAATCCTACAAACTCTGTAATGAAAAAGCAAGAAACAGCAGAAGGTAGTAAAACAAAAAAAGACGATTTAGATTCTGTTTTGGCCATGTTTGAACAATTGGACATTAAGCAAAAGACACCAAATGAATACAGACTAGAGGTAAATAATACATTTTTTTTTTTAAAAAAAAAAAACGGTACTATTCATTTTTCTTTTATTAGAGAAATACATTTACTGCAGAAATTGAACGAGTAAGTTTAATATTTGTATAAAAGGTTTCTAAAAAAAATTGTCAAGTTCAAGAGGGAATTACGTTTAAAAAGTGGACAACATGAGGACCTATATAGTCTAACGGAAATACCCGTTCAACGAGAAAAAATACAAGCCTTAACAGAGGCAGAAAACGAAATTGTGGATAAACTGATGAGGCCAGGACAAGTGGGATCAATTTCACAGTTTAAAACGGCAGAAGTTGAATACAAAGATATTTACAAGTTAAGTCCGGGTACTTGGCTGAATGATGAGATTATCAATTTCCATTTTGAACTCTTATCGGATCGAGCCAGCAAGGACGATACACTTCCTTCAATACATTGTTTCAATACCTTTTTTTGTTCGACTTTAAGAGAACAAGGATATGCCAAAGTGAAGCGATGGACAAAACGAGTAAGCTTTTATTTTTTTCTAATTCTCTAATTCTTTCAAGGTGGATATCTTCTCCAAGGATCTAGTCTTTGTACCCATCAACAAATCTTATCATTGGGTTTTGGGAGTAATTGATATGAAAAACAAGAAGATTTCAATTTATGATTCTCTTTATGGCAAAGACCAACGCACGTTGGATATCTTGCTTCGATACCTTGAAGAAGAACATTTGGATAAAAAGAAGACAGAATACGACACAAGCGACTGGAAAACAGAAGCACCCAACAATATACCAAAACAAGAAAATGCCTATGATTGTGGTGTGTTTACTTGTATCTTTGCCGAAAGATTATCGAGGCAAGCTCCCTTGGATTTTGTTCAGGCAGACATGAGCCTGCTTCGACGAAAGATGGTCATCAACATTTTAAATAAAGAGATTGCCTAAATTTTTTTATTTATTTATCGAGAGGGACAAATTTCAAGTTACCGGGCAAACTGTCATTGTTTTCCAGATAATCACTGATTTTCATATCTTCTACACGAATCTCGTTTACTTTAACAAAGGAATCCAATACATCTTTCACTGTTTCAATATCATTCAATTCATAGTTTGGAATTTCTCGGCCGATTTGTTTCATGCTTTCCTTTGTGATCTATTTTTTTTTTTTTTAGAATAAGTTTCTCTTGCTATATTTGTGAATTTTACTTGGAACTTGATGTTTGAATCGCTCAAAGAAAACTCTTTCCAGTTTGTTTCATCTTTGGTGTGTTCAAGAACAATAGACTTGATAGTTGACTCGATTTGTTCTTGATCTTTAATGATTTCCTTATTTTTCCAACTATGAAAATCAATCAATCTGTCCATGCTATTCATGTGTCTTACGAAACAAATTCTTCTTTATCTTCATATTTCACGTTAAAGGTCACTGGGTGTTCTTCACTGGTATGTTGAGCAGGGGTAACTACCTCTTCTTTTTTTTCTTCCTTGGCCCAAGGGTTGAACTTTCCGAAAAGACCTGCATCAGCCAAAGGGACAGCTGAAGTATGGAAGCGTGCTGCGTTTTTGAATTGGCTGGTAAGCACTCTTTTACAGGCAAACATTTTTTTAAGAAGAAAAAAGGGTCAAGCCTTACATTTTTTTTTTTTTTCAAAAATTGACAGTTGTGACTGTCGTTGAAATACAAGAAACATGTAAATGGAAATAATCCACATAACGTTTTTTAAACTATAGGCTTCCAGATACTTTGTTATTTGTTGAAGAGAATAAACTAGTATTCAAAAAAAAAAGAGTTGGGAAAAAGAAGTGCTCATTTGGATGGTTTTATTGAAAAACCTGAATGAAATGCTTTTTGTTGTTACTATTTTTGTTGCACTGAAACAAGTGCTTTTTGAAAGAATATATTTGCCAAAGTATTGTGCAAGACATTGTCCCGACAATTTGAGTTTTTTTTTGTTAGAATATCTATCTCAAACAAGTAGATGATATTCAATTTTGTTTAATGAAAACGATTGCTTTATCTAAAAAAAAGAATGTTTTGAACTTTGATAAATCGCTGTTGTCTCTCGACCAATCATGCCACACACTTATTGAACCGAAAAAAAAAGTCCTCATAAATTTTTGAGCTCTCTTTTTTTTTTCTATTTTTTTTTTTAAGAATGGCAGAAAAAAGAAAGGATGCAGGCAACGGAAATGCACTTATAAAGAGGTCAAAACCTAATGATGAAGATAATTCAGTTATTACTTTATCCAACCAACGATCGGGAACTCAAAATGCCATTGTTGGCACAGTAAGAAGAAAGATTAGTAGCGCGTCAATGTCTAATTATAATTAGGTTAAACGAACTTCGTCATTAGAAGCGCCTGTGATGCAAATGACTGGACATAGTGTAAATATATATATATATATATAGAATGTTTTGACATCATCTCATTTTTTTATCATTTAGGGCGAGATTTATTCTTGTGAGTTTGATCCTTCAGGAGAATATATTGCTAGTGCAGGCTTTGATAGACAGATACGTAAGTAAGATGTTTCGAGAATTTTTATTTAAAAAAAAATAGTTTTATGGAACACATATGGAGAAGTAAAAAATTATGGAATTATCAAGGGACACACCAACGCCGTGATGGAAATTCATTGGTCTCGCGATTCTCGACAGATTTTTAGTTGTTCAGCAGACAAATCGGTTGGTATTTTTGATGTGCAATCGGGCGAACGGGTGAGACGATGGAGAGGTCACTCGGCAATTGTAAACAGTTGTCAGGCGGCCCGTCGAGGACCTGAGATTGTGGTATCAGGCAGTGACGATCATACGGTCAAGATTTGGGATCCTCGAAGCAAGGAAGCAGTGACCAGTTTCGAACATGATTATCAAGTCACATCTGTTTGCTTTAGTGATGCTGGGGATACGGTTTATTCGGCTGGCATTGATAATGTGATTAAGGTGTGGGATGTACGCAAGAACCAGACAGCATATACCTTGGAAGGACATCAAGATACAGTTACCGGCTTACGTCTGAGTCCTGATGGATCCTATATGTTGTCTAATTCGATGGATAACACAGGTAAAAAAAAAAAAAAGTACAAATAGGTGGGTTTAGTTGACACTCTTATTTCATAGTACGTATTTGGGATATAAAACCATTTGCGCCTAGCGACCGTTGTCTCAAAGTATTTGAAGGTGCTCCTCATGGATTTGAAAAGAATTTGATTAGACCTACTTGGTCCACAGACGGTTCTCAAATAGCTTGTGGATCTGCAGATAGAACAATGGTCATTTGGGAAGTATTAAGTCAAAAGATTCTTTATAAACTTCCTGGGCATAAGGGTTGTGTGAATGACGTGGATTGGCACCCTAGAGAACCTATTGTGATGAGTGCCAGTACAGACAAGACTCTTTTCTTGGGTGAAGTGAAGCCAACCAGATAAAAATTTCTTTCTCCGGAGTGACTGTTCGCCCCTCAATTTTTTTTAAAAAAAATTTTTTTCCTCGAAAAGAAATAAAAACTGAATTCAAATTGGAAAAAAGCAATTGTTCTTTCTCTTTTACACCTTTTTAAATTTATTCAATATGGGTCGTATGCACACTCCTGGTAAGGGTATCTCTAGCAGTGCCCTCCCTTATCGCCGCACTCCCGCTTCTTGGGTCAAGACCGCTTCTGAAGAAGTTGTTGACATGATCTGTAAGAACGCCAAGAAGGGTTTGACTCCCTCTCAAATTGGTGTCATTCTCCGTGACTCTCACGGTATTCCTCAAGTCAGATCCATCACTGGTAACAAGGTTCTCCGTATCCTTAAGTCCAGCGGTCTCGCCCCTGAAGTCCCCGAAGATTTGTACCATCTTATTAAGAAGGCCGTCTCCATCCGTAAGCACTTGGAACGTAACAGAAAGGACAAGGACTCCAAGTACCGTTTGATTTTGATCGAATCTCGTATCCACCGTCTCGCTCGTTACTACAAGACTGCTGGTCAATTGCCTCCTACTTGGAAATAGTATCCTTTTTTGATTATGTACTAACCATTCACAGCGCGCGCGAGAGAAATTCATTTTTTATTGCCTATATTGAACATTACCAAGAGTTGCTTTTTTTAAAGTTTGCTCGGGTAAGTGTTCGCCTTAACCCATCTTTCTTTCTTTTTTTTATAGTGAGTCTGCCACTGCCTCTGCTATGGTTGCTTAAGCAAATTGGACGTTTATTATACAAGGCCATATCTTTTTCAAGTTATATTTTTTTATTCAAGAAAGATCTCAATAAAAAAAGAATGTGCAAAATCAACATGGTATCAAAGGTAGCAAAACATCAGTGAGGTATATTTATATATACATATATTTTGAACAAAATGAAAGGGAAAAAAAATGTCCTGTGATGACACTATATCTATACCTTGACACTTCATGAGAGGTTTTGTATTCACACTGGCTGAGGACATTTTTTTTCAAAAACTTTCATTTTGTTTGTAGAAAAAACTTTCAGAAAAAATTATGTATTTGCATATACATAAGTTTCGTTTTATATTTTTTTCTGTGGCTTTTTTTGTTTAAACAATTGTGAACAAATCATTTTTTATCTTAAATTTTTCGATCTTTACATTTAAAACTCCGCAAATATAAAGACTTGGAAATCCCACTTCTTAAATTTTCAGAAATGGCGTTGTAGCGTAATGGATAACGCGTTAGACTTCGAATCTGAAGATTGTGGGTTCGAGTCCCATCAACGTCGTTTTTGCTTACTTTTTTAAAGGAGTGTACAGGAAGAACATTTATTTTATGGTAAGTTTGAAAGGGGAAGCAGTTTAGTGCAAAGGAAGTCATCATTATGGACTTGGTTTGACTTTTTTTTATGATTTTATAATCCGATCAATATTGGTTTGACAGTTTAGCCGTAGATTAATGTAATGGAAGCCAAAATTCTGATACTATAGAAAACATCGTATACAATCAGTTCGAATCCAATTATTCAACGTTATAAATACTTGACAATATATCCAACAATTTCAACTTCACTTATTTTTATATACTCTTTATTCTGAACTCAATATCAGCTGCTTGATACTTTATTCACGACTTAAATTTATACAGCTACAACCTTGAAAGAAACAATACCCACAATTACAATATTCAAAGATCATTACCAATGATTAAAAAAGATGTGATAAAATAAATGAATGTGTATGTATTTTTTTTTTTTTTTTGTAAGGAAAGTAAAAGAAGAGAAAGGGAATATTTGTGTGTGGTTTTGAATTAATTTTTTTTGGGTGCGTATTCTTTTGAGGATGTTTGTTGTAACATGTAATAAACACGTTTAGCCAAGACGTTAATATTGTCCTCTGCATCATCAATAGGATCACTATATCCTGATTTTGATTTGTTGACTATTCTTTCAACAGACTCCAGTATTTGATGTGAATCTCCAATCAATTTCAATAACCATTCATCTCCCCCGTCCAAAAACTGTTCGATTGTCCAAACACCGATATGTTGAAAGGCAACGTCTTGTTCATCAGAAAGGAATCGAGTCAAGAATTGTTCGAGACCACCCACAGGCTCTTTCCATGTTTTAATGAATGGTGTATAATCAGATACTATATCTTTTTGAATATGACTGTTGTGCATACATTTTCTAACTTTTTACCTTTTGAACTAAGGTTTCCAATAGCTGCAGCCGAATTTCCCTGTACTTCCAAATTTGGATGAGAAGTCAATTCAACCAAGACCTTGAGTATGCCCATACTCAACAACCTCTGCTTCAACTCATCACTTAATGCCAACACGGCAATGGCTGCTGTCATTTCGGTCTGAACGCTTTGAGGTACTTTATGAATCAAAAGATTGATTCGTTCAATCGCACCTGCTTCTACAATCGCTCGTTTGTTGCGTTCTGAACTAGCTGCTAAGTTTCGAAGGGTGGATATCGCATGACATTGGATCTCCTCATTATCGTCATAAGCTAATAACTCGATCAACGGATGGACAAATCCTCCGTCAATGATGGGTGATTCATTCGCAGGGTGGATCGATATATTGCGAATACAAGCGACCGAAGAAAGAATGAGTGGTAAAAAGGATGATTTCAAAAGGCGTAAAAGTGGCGGAAGGCCCTTGAAACGAACAATTTCCAACTGATATTTTTCTATTTTTTTTCCTCTAGTTGTTAACTCTATTGTTTTTTTTTTTTTTTTTTTTTTTTTTTTTTTTTTTTTTTTTTTTTTTTTTTTTTTTTTTTTTTTCTATTCAACTATTTACCATCGGAAGCTAAGTTTCTCAAGGCAAGTGCAGCTTGACATTGAACTTTTAAACTCTTGGTGTCCATTAATGCAATTAAATATTGTACCAAACGAGAATCAGTTTGTGCTAATTTCTTACGATTGCTTGCTAAAAATATAAAAAATGAATATGGTTTTATATAGTGTGTGATTACCATCAACTGCAATGTTAGAAAGTGCTGTTGTACAGTAATATTGAACGTCTGCATCGGGTGAGCCAAGTAAGATTATCAGAACTGGTATGGCACCTGCGTTTACTAGTTGTTGACGGTTATCCTCTAATAAAGAAATCAATAATTGTTCATAATTTATCATTCATACGTGTATGTGTCATGTTCAATAAAGCCCCTGTGGCATTCCTTTGTACTCTTTGGTCTTTTGATTTTGCCAATTCCACCAAAAGTTTCAATGCATCAGATTTAGCGATTTTCGTCTTATTATCATCTAACATACCCATAAATACATTATTCCCTCCTTTTTTTATTATTACCATGTGTAGCAAGATTGGTGATACATCCAACAGCATTACATTGAACTTCTACATTAGGTGAGCCCATTTGACGAATGAGTTGATCCAATCCTCCAAGTTTGACAATCAACAATTTGTTATCAGCTAAAATTTGAAATTGTAAACTATTTCCTTCAAAAAAAAAAAAGAAGAAGAAGAAAAAAGAAAAAAAAAACTTACTGTTGACAGCAAGGTTACCGAGAGCAGCACTTGCAGCTCTTTGTACTTCAACATCGTGGGACTGTAATAAAAACAAGATTGGATTCAAAGTATCACGGTCAACTTGACGCACGTCCTTTTCGGTGATTTCAGCAAATGCGAGTGCTGCTGACCTCTGTAAATCTACGTTATCTGAATAAGCTAATATAGAAAGTGCTTGTAATGGTTGTCCTTCAAAAAAATTGGTGTCGCCTCGATCTAAATAAGACTTGTCAGTCGATTGCTTTCTTTGGAAAAACTTACTCTCAAGATACTGTAATAATTCTGCAATGGCTTCTCGTTCATTTTCTTGTAAAAGTGGCTCATAAAGTACATTCTTGTTCTTCTCTGTACTTTGTCGTTGAATAAGAATGGTTTTGCTAAATCTTTAGATACAAAAAATAAACTTACTTCCGAAACAATTCGAACAGCAATTACTACATGAATTTCCCATCTAAATTTCCAATGAATAAAGTGAAACAACGTGTTTAAACCCTTTTTTTTTGTTGGGGGGAAAAGAGAGAGAAAAAAAAAAAAGGTAAATATATATGTAAAAAAAAAAAGAGGAGTTGAAAAGAAAGTGTTTCAAAAGTTTTTTTTTGGGAAAAATGAAGATGAAATACTACAAAATGTGACGTAACATGAAGAATTCTTTATTGTGAGATTTGTAAACCACTTGTCTCCCTTTAATTAAATTCCCCAACAGGGGTTTTGAATAGACGCGTCTGTCTTGAAGAAAAAGAATAAGAGAGTTTGTCATGCAATCTCCGACTACAGGTTTACTGAGTGTTGTTTCTATTTGTCTGTTTGAGTTCGAGTGCGTCCTCATCATCTTCAAGAAATGCGCTTGAGGTATCCAATATGGTATTTTCACTATCTACTTCTGTATATCCCTCATTATTCTGAAGAGAAGGGTTTGGATAACCTGTTAATGTTTCCCAAAGATAGATCAAGCAAAATGCAAACAAGAACACCACAAATCCAAAGGAGAGCAAGATATTCATATAAGAACTAACATCTATATCAATCACTGCCAAATAACCCAGCTGTTCTTCAGTAGATCCCATAAACAGCAAACCAGCCAAAGTCAAGGTCTAATACGATCAGTGAGATCAAACAAAATTTCTTAAAAACTTACAAGAGGAGGGAGATATTGCCAAGGTGAGATGGTATCAAATTGACCTTGTTTCCAAACAAAACATATTTCAATAATACGACTGATACCACCAGCCATCAACATGTAACCAAAGTAAGAATGGATTGCACCACTGTTTGCGACATGCTGAGCGTGTCCCTGAAAGGAAACGGCTGTTAAGATGATTAAGACGGAAGGTATGACAGATCTGTTTCCGTTTCGACTCAGAAAGATGCCTACTAATCCTGCAGCCCACCAAATGACACCCATCGATGTATGTTGATAGTCACCGTGGTTCCAGGGTTGACCCCATCTATGTTCTGTAAATGTGTTGACGATACCCCAGAGCATGATCACCCAACTGTCATACCACTCTTGGCTCTTTTTCTTTCTCATCAACCAGGGACCACCTACACGAAGTGAGAGGAGTAAGAGAATACCGTATCCTACAAAAGATGATCCCATAATGAAATGGGCTAAACATTGTCCTGCATGATCTAAACAAGATCAGTTTTTCGTCAAAAAAAAAAGCATTACCATCATAACAAAATCCAAGGGATGCAATCACGCCCAACATGATCTGCACATATCCCAAAACAGGAATGAATGCCCCCAAAATTTTGTGTGTCTTGACCAAGGTAGGCCGAATCCGACCATGAATATTTTTTTCTAAATGAAGTCGAAGATAAACACCCACGCTAAATTGTATAATAACTGCCCATATGACAACATTAGCAAACCATCGATGCGCTATATGTGGCTCCTATCATAAAGAGTATTGATATCTTTTGTTTTATCCTTATTTTTTACATAATTTCTTCCGTTATGTGCGTGTGCCAAGAAATATCCAATTATAAATAATGCGCTGGCTAATATCTGGACAGGAACATGCCATTTATTTCTTGCTAATCCCAAGACCATGCCTAAAGGATACAAGATACCAAAAGCTTTGTGTGTGTTTAACGAATGGTTTCTTTTATTCTTTTTTTTTTTTTTTTTTTTTTTTTTTTTTTTTTTTTTTTTTTTTTTTTACATGTCACCATAAAGACAATGTGTAGTGTCATAATAATTCCAATGGGTTCATTTGTTGCTGCATTTTCTGTAAATAATGACGGGTCTAGATCGTGGCTATGACCCATACTACTACTGGTATGGTCATGTTCTGACATAATGTAAGAAGGGAAAAAAGAAACAATTTGTAATTAATTGAAAAAAAAAAAGCGAGAGAATATGTAAACCCGCTCCCCACCGCTTCTCCCTCTCTCCCTCTCTTTTTTTTTTTTTCTTTTTTTTTTATTAGCAAGGTCTTTTGTAAGTGTACATGACCTTTTTTAAAGATTCGCTATTATTCAAGAGATCTTCTACTTGGTCAGAAGACCCCATGGCTTCAATGTTTCTAATATCAATTGTCACTAAATGTTTTAGGTTTTGAACCATGTTCATGATGGCCTCCGCTGTTATTTGAGTACACCAATGAAGTTCAATGTGTTGTAATTTGGGTAAGGCTTGAGCAATGTTTTCTAGAGTAGCGTTGTTGAACCAAGCACAGTGTGAGAGGTCGAGTTGGGCGAGATGGGGGGATGAAAAAGAAGGGTTTGGGAAGCTGTCGGAGGATGGTGAAACCATGGTTGTATGGCTTAGGTTGAGACGAGTCAGTTTGTGTTGGCAAGCTTGGCCTACGAGAGCCAGCGTATCTTGGGATATTCTACAGTCTTCCAAGGATAGGAAAGTGATGGAGAAGAGGTTTTGGAGAATAAGAGAATGTATAATGGAGGGTGAGAGTTGTTTGCATTGATCGAGAGAAAGTTGTTTAAGGTTGGTGAGAGAGTAAAGAGAGTCTTGAAAAAGTTTATCAGTGACGTATTTGTAGACTATGGTGAGATTCAGCACTTGTACAAATGATTGTGCATAACTGCTGATTTGTGAAAAAAGCTGGAGTTGTTGACTCTTTTTGATATCGGGATATTTATACAGTATTTGATAAGACATACATTGCCACTCTGGACTGACGAGTGCAATAATACATAGATCTTTAGTACTGAATTGATTAAATATCCTTTCACGGATTTCAAAAGGTAAAGCTTCCATTTGAAGAAGAAAAAGAAAAATACTTTTTTTTTTTATTTTTTTTATTTATTGAAAACCCATATTTACACAAAATATAACCAGACCCATTGATTATTTTCCCTAATAAAATAAATATACGCGTTAGACCAAAGGCATTACATAAAATTATATGACATGGTAGTAGTTTGTTAGTCTGTTTCTCATTCCAGCAAACTGTTTAAATGTCAAATTTCTTTTTAATCTTGGATTTTTGTATCGGTCAAACGATAAATGTCTATCTCATCGACAACCTTCTTGAAATCCTTTAAAAATAATGGAAAATTTTACTTACATTTTAACACAGAAAATATAACTTTTTTTTTTTAAAAAAAAATTCTGGCTTCATTTCATGTTCTTGAACAAGTGAAAGAAAAAGAAAAAGAAAAAAAAAAGCTTTCGACTTTATATTGCAAATGAAAGACAGTCCTCTGTCACACCATGCAAGTGTAACCTTTAAAAGGACGGAAATTGAAGTTCCTTGGTTTTTTTTTTACCTCAAGATGTCTTGCTTACAACTGTCCATTACCAGCATTGATTATAAAAGAAAGGACCCTGTGTTTTGGATAGAAACCAAGGTAAAAACAGTAAATACAGTTCAAATAGAAACTCTCCTTAGACTTGTTTGAATAAATACAAACAGACACAAAGAAAGATACCAAGATATTACAGTGAACTTGAAAAACTTTATATCCAACTCACCTCTTCACTCCCACACACCTTGATACCCTCTCTACCTTTTTTTACCTTACCTCGGTTTGATAAAGAAGGCAACCAAGTACAAAAACAGTGGTGGCTCAACCTTCAAAAAGCTCATGAACACAAAATACCTAAGGAAAGCATGGTGGAATCCAAAATACAGACTTGGCTCAACAGACTAATCGAAATTGAATCAGTTCAAGAAAGCAAAGTCTTGAGAGAATTTATAGAAAGTGAAATAGGCGTAAAAGAAAAAAAAAAAAAAAAAAAAAAAAAAAAAAAAAAAAAAAAAAAAAAAAAAAAAAAAAAAAACAGAATATAATAATCATTTGCTCTAGTTCCGACCTTCCATGAAAACACCCAAACATACTGCTTTGCTTCATATTTCTGAAAAGGACATGGATCCCGAATTCAGCTTTTGGATTCATCAGTTAAATTCATTTTCAAACCAACTCCAGTTTTGTCTTGTCAAAAATAATAAATTGATCCAAGAGCATACAGGTAAAAGAAAAGAGTTGGAAGACATTAGCTCTATCTTTTTTTTTTTTTTTTTTTTTTTTTTGTATTTAAAGCTTGTATAGTGATGGCGGATCATTGGTCAAATCTTTTGAGTTGTTTTGTATCTTATGGTGTATTAGAAAGAGATCCAGAGCTTTTCATGTAGGTCATCTCAACATAAGTCAAGTCTAATATCATTAAAAGTCTTTATAAGTCCATCACAAAAGGGTGTCAACACATATACGATGTACAGCGGTCACAAGTAAGATAGATAAAGAAAAATACAATTACTTAACGTTCCCAAAAGGGACTAGCTACATTGGAAACCATTGGAAGTGAACTGAAATATCAAATAAAAAATGTCAAACCAGCACAGGTATTTTTTTTGTTGTTGTTGTTGATATTCATTGATTATAGGACGCGATGCAACGTAGGTTGATTGCTCTATCAGATTATTTAGGCAGCAAAAAGCAAACGGAAAGTAGTCTGAGATCAGTCGAGAGAATGAGACTGTCCACCAGCATCAATCGAGAAAGAGCAAGTGAAGCCATCGTGATTTTGGAAAATGCTCGACATCAAGAAAATGAACATCGACACCATTACGAAACATTGGATGAAAATTTAAGACAAGACATTGAATATAAATATAAACCTCATGTTGCTCAAGATCTTACATTGGCTTTGAAAGAATATGCAACAAGTCAACTTTTACTCGAAAAAAAAAAGTTGACCATTTGGCAAGAGATGTTGAAAATAAAATAAGAGAACAGTTAAATGTCACCCCCTAAATTTCCTTTTTTGTACTATTCGTCACCTCCCTCATTTTTTTCACCTGTTTTGAATAGATTTTTAAAAAAAATTGGGACCGCCAAAAAGCATCATTTTCCAAAAAAATCTGTCACCCCCCTCATGCCAAAAGTTGGCTCTTTTTCCTAAACATTTTAAATATAAACGAGTCAACAATGGTGCTTAGTGATAACACTATAACTAATGAGGATAACTTTGCCATGTTTTTTTTAAAAAAAAAAATCATATCTGACTATTTACGAGGATAGAAATGAAGGTATCTACTCCAATCTGAACGCTTATAGCTTATTCCTTTACCGGTTTTTTTTTCAAGCGTATTCCCGGAGAAGCATAGAGGGTCTTGTCCAGAGTATCTTCTTTGTTTTTCTTGTGAATTCAAATGTAACACAATGGTTATTACTAGTTATTTGCAAAATCATTGACATTAGGAGAGTTGCCTCTGACCCTTCAGTGGCTTGGTGAAATATATCCGTATTTAACAAGGGAAAGAACATTTCAGAATAGTTGCTTTCTGTGTAAACAGCTACCGGACGCCTAAATGTGTCAACTGCGAGCTGTGCAGCATCTGGAGAGATAAACCCAGTTTGAACGGGGAGCCTTCACTGTTAGGCTTTCAGCCTCAGTGTCGTAAAACAAAGGCCACTGAATAGTTTTACTTCCAATGATCTCTTCGATTCCATAACACACACTTTCCTTTACTGAATTGAACAAAACGTAATCACCAAATGTAGTCCGGTAGAAATTTTCATTGTTCAGAAGTGTATCTCTCATTTTCATCTTCACTTCCCAGAACTTTTTTCGTCCCCATAATACACAGCAGCTAAACACCGGCATTCACAGAACCCATCTGCTACAACGTTGATAAGATCATAGTTTTCTTTTTCTTGAAAGTCTAAATGTACTTGATCTAATTGAACACATGGATGCTTTTTTTTTCTTTCCATTTCATCAATACGCGGCTTGTTTTGAATCATTTTTGTGATAGTGTCAATATCGCTGGAAAGTGTCAACTTCTGCTTTTCCTTAGTAGTGATGCGATTATAGTGCAAGGTACAAGGATGATTGAGAGTATGCTCTTCATCAACGAGGGGCTCATTTACAGACTAATATTCCCTGCCCAACTTGTATTTGATTCTAATAATGAAAGGGCAATTGGTCTAAAAACCAGTACCTTGTCGTTTGGCGTTTGTGTCAGGATTAATCTTGTAACGACTGCTATATTTGCACGTCAAAAATAATCCTCTATCATCAAACCTTTGATTTAACTAATATAATATTCTCGTTGTCAGACCAGTTATAGATGGTATCTTCAATTGAATTAAGATATTGAAATCTCTCATCACTTGAAATAGGAAGACAAACCCAGCCTTCAGAACGTATAAGAGAATCGCTCTCTTTTTCTAAAGTTTTTAAAGCGCGTTTGGAACCAACAGAGATAATAGTAGGTTTTGTATTTCTCACTAGAAAGCCATCATCTTCGACAAAGCTTGCAATTTAAAACTGCTTCAATGCTTTTATGAGTTGCAAAAGGAAGAGAAAGTTGTGATTGTACAACACGCGTTTTAATTATTAACAAGTACTATTCGCTAAAATCGGCCCATTTGGGCCGATTGTAAAATCGCTATAAAATGCCAAATAAAAATATTCTTATTATGAAAATAATCTATTGTAATGTAAATAACCAACTTATTCAGTGAATTAAGTTTTGTTTAAAAATAATAGTTAATGGTGCAGTTTTGTTTGGTTTTAAGAGGTCTAATTTTTTGGGAAAAAAAACGGCCCAAATGGGCTGATTACAAAAATGGATTTATTATAAAGAAATCTTGTTGAAAAAAAAAAAAATGATGTTAATATTCAAAAAGTAGAGATCGTGAAGATTATTCAAGGACGCATTTTTTTATTCCATTCTTGTTCTAAGTGGCTTTAGTGGCAAGTCTGACACATCGGGTCTGTGTTACAAACACATCTTTTTTCGACTCTTGGACTTTCTTTTATTCCCGGTTTTTGCATGATTTGCATATAAGCCTACGCTGTTTGTTACCAAATGACAAGGAAATATATGCGTGTGATCCATCTCTATCTTCTCTTCTAAGTCTCATGGTGTTTAATGATGTTTCAGCAACACCTTCGCTCATATGCTGGACTTTTTGTAAGAGAGTGCGTGCAAGTCGATCCTTGAATTCGGCATGCATCATGCCTTCATTGTTTTTACCCCAAATCTTATAGCAACTAAAAGCATTGGCCTCAGCAATGCCAAGAGTAAAAGAAAGGAATCTAATGTCCCATCTATATGTTTTCATAACGTCATGAAATGAAATCATATTATCTCTTCGGTTGTTAGCTGTATCGACACTACCTAAAAGTATATCAATTTGTTGGTAGATCAGTAACATATAATTTGATTGAGAACTTACTTTTATGAAACTCATAGTCATCAAAAACCTGTGGTCGACGGATCTGTTTTTGGTTACCGCTACGATCTAGGTAGTACCTATACTTGTTGGATTGAACAGACGTACTGCAGGTGGATACCAAAGCTTTTGGCTTTAGATCTCTGTAAACGCAGACAAGAATGGGACATCCGCTGTCATTTAGCTTTGTCAGAGTAAAATGATCGCCACGTTCTGGACCAAGACATTCTATAATATATGTCTTTGGCATGCCACATCCAAACCATTGATTCTGTTTTAAATAGGAAAAGATAGACAAGTAGAAATACAATGAAACAAAAGATACCGGTTTATTATTTGTAAAGAGAGTGCTTATTTATAGTTTCTGAGAAGCGTTTTTTCCTATCTAAATTATGCAATTGTTTGCTGCAAATGATTGATCCCATACTGGGGTTTGATATCTTTATCAGTCTAATAATATCATTGATTCATGTCAGATCTGGAATCGTCATATAATTGTATGGTGTTGAATTCGAATTGTTGCAGGATAATCTGATCTCTAGTGTGATAGAGCTTATTTGTTAAGCAAAGACTTATGCCATTCATGACGTGCATCAATAAATTAAAGTATCTGTTAATCATATGGATTGGGATATGTCAAGATGGTCGGGTCAAGTAAATATTTAGTGGCTGATCAGGGCATTACCTGTACTCAGTCTTATAATATTTTTTATCAATCTTTACTCATTCACAACAGATTCATGGTCTTATCAACACAAAGATATCTTCCGGGAATCATGGTATTAACGAGTGTTTCATTGAATAATCGAAGATAATCAAGGATCTGATAGAGTGGATCTAATATTTCTTTCTCGCCATTTGGAATTTCAAACACATGAAATTGTATAATAGAATTAAATCTATCATACGACATGTACTCGGTGAAGTCAATAGATAAAAAAAAAGACTTCGTCTCATACGCCAAAAGGCCTTTTTATCAACATGATGGCATACTGTCATAACCGCCAATAATGTGATCCATGTAAGATACTTCAGAAAAGTAATATCTACCCAATTATTCATTATACTTCGGGCATGTTCATTGGTGTTAGGAATAATGACATTCTTGATGAATTCAATTGGGAGAAAGTGAAGAAAGTATTCAGCGGGAGAAGCCTTGGACTCGTTATCCATGTTGAAGGACGTCTTTTCTGTATGGTAGCTGTTACCAGAGGTAATTCTCGTATCCATGTTGGCTTCCTCGACTCTCCAACCATTTTCATCCCCTAAAGTCAAATCAACTTCTTCCTCTTCCTCTTCCTGTTCTTCAGCATCTTCAAGCAAATCCTCTTCTGCTTGAACAACAATCTCACCAATAGATACAGCAGGAAAATCTGACCTTTTTTTGGAACCATCGTATTTCAATGAAGTGCTGTATAATTCGAATGTGTTATCTGGAAGATCATCAAGTATAACACCATACATTACCTTTCCATCATCGCGGATTTTGTGACTCATAATTTTTCCTTTGAACCTAAGTTTAGGGGCTGCAAATTCTACTCTTCCTTGTAGCAGTTCAGGAGCTCTAGTGCTCTTCAAGTAATGAGCAGAGACAGAAACACGAACATTGATATCGAGATTTTTATTCATGACTGACATTTTTAGAATTTTTGAAAGTTTGAAGAGTATTTTTAACAGAATATAAACGAACAATTGTATTTAATAAATAAATAAAAAAAAAAGTTCTGAAATATTTTTCATGTCTTCAGTTTATTGCTTAAAAAAATTGAGAGACTTTACATGGGTAATCTTTGAGTTATCAATCATGACATAACCGGCCCATTTGGGCCGAATCGGCCCAAATGGGCTGATTTAAATAGTACTTGTTAATAAATAGAGTGTTTATTTATAGTTTCTGAGAAGTGTTTTTTTTTCTATCTAAATTATGCAATTGTTTGCTGCCAATGATTGATCTCATACTGGGATTTGATATCTTTATCAGCCTGATATAATCATTGTTCCATGTCAGATCTGGAATCGTCATATAATTGTATGGGATTGTGTAATCGAGTTTATTTGTTAAGCAAAGCCTTGTGCCATTTACGATGTGCATTAATAATTAAAATATCTGTTAAACATATGGATCGGGATATGTCAAGATGATTAGATCAAGTAATAACTTAATAGCTGATCAGGGCATTACCTGTACTCAGTCTTATAATATTTCTATCAATCTTTACTCATTCACAACACCGACTAAACTACTATTTGAAGAACAACATGCATATCAGTGTAAAGAGACCTACATTTGAGGCCGAAAAAAAATATTCTATTGAGAACTTGAATACAAGGTATCAGTGATTTATAGAATGGAAGGATACAAATCTAGATTACACAAAGAATTGTGTGTTTATAGACGAGGCAGGTCTCAGTATTAACATGCGAAACAGTTGGGCAAGTAGTGTACTTCATGTAGTATTGAAAAAGCCACTACCTAAATCCGATAGAAGCTCTCAGAATAAAAAGATTAAAAAGATCAACAATGGCAAGAAACGAACAGCCTCCGAGATTGTTAATGAAGAAACAAATGTAGAAGAGGATGAGAATATTGTCGACAATGCTAAACCCGCATCAAAAGGCACAACTACCGCCCACTTCATCAAGTTTATGAATGAACTGCTAGATGCAATGGACCTTGATCAGAGCTTAAAGGGAAGTTATATTGTTATGGACAATGCTTCCATACATAAATCGAATCCAATGAAAAGAAAGGTTGAAAACAGAGGATGTCATGTGATGTACGTTCCCCCGTACTCTCCTGAACTAAATCCTATTGAGCAGTTTTGGGCAATCGTGAAGGGCAAATTGAAACGCCACCGATTGATGACTGAAGAGAATCTATCGTCTAGAATTGCTGACGCTTGTAATAAAGTTCTTATCAGCGACCTTTATGGCTTCGCCAGCCATTCTAAACGTCAGATAGTAAACTGTTATAATAGAACTCCATTTTAATAACAATAAAATCACCTTTAAAAAAATAACATGTCCTTACGTCAACAAGTTGGTCTAAAAAACCGACAATTGTCTCAGTGCAGAACCGACAGATAGATTTTATTTTAGTTGTCGACAATGAATTTCTAAGTAACCGCTAATTATATTTTAGTTTTCGGCAATTACCTTTTTTACAATCGACAATTGCTTTTTTAGTAGACAAATATATTTATAGTAATCGACATTTCTTTTTAAAAACCGACAATTTTCACAGGTATGACTGTATTATGCGCGTTCAACTGGACACGGGTGTACCTGTCATGTTTGGTGTCTTGACTTGTTATAATGAAGAACAAGCGATTGCTAGATCCTCTACTCAAAAGGGTCTCACTCATGCTGAAGAGTGGGCTGCAGGTGCTGTAGAAGCCGGTTTAAGAAAATTCCGTCAACTTTAAAGATTTATTATTATTATTATTTTACTCCTTTTTGGTGGCATCGTTCATACGCTTACGCTTCACCATTGTATTGATATATGTTCCAAACACTAAAAAATTTTTTAGTTTTTTTTTTCTTTTTTTTTTTTTTTTTTTTTTTTTTTTTTTTTTTTTACCAAAGGCCACAAAGTTAAAGAAGGGGACCCATGTGGTAGGAGGTAAAAAGCGTTGAGCCAAGATTAAGGTGACGGGTGAGACAACCCAAGAGACCTTTTGCATTGGTAAAAGTCCAGCTTTGATATTTGCTTTAAGTTTTTCGGGTGATCGAACACCGGCAAGAATAGCCATGGCAGTCAAATAAACTATAGTTGTGAATCAAGAATAATTCCTTTACATGTATATATGTATATTTTTACCTGTGTTCATGATGGGTGAAATAACCAGGTTTGAAAACAGTAATTGTCCAACTTTTTGTTTGGCTCCTGTCTTTCCAGCAAAAAGCTTATTCATGATTTCATACAATAAATGATTCAAGGGTCCAGAGACAAAGAGACCTTAAAAAAAAAAAAAAAAACTTCATAAGTAAAAATTGAAAGACATTGTATATATTTTGCTTACCGTAACAAGCCATCTGGAGAATACGTTTATCAAACTTCTTTGCTCCAGATAACTTTTGGGCTGTTAGTTCTTGAAGACCAGACAAGAGTCCAGAAGTACATGCTTTGGTACGTAAAGGATTGGCTGCCAAGTTGGAAAGATACCAAGCAAGGAAGATTTTTGCGTTACTTTTAGACATTATTGAAAAGAAGAAGAAAGATAAAAGATATCATGTAAGCAAATACAAGATATTATGCGGAGAAATAACACTTTTTTTTTTTGTTACCGCTCATTTGGGGCCCTGAGAAAATTGATATACAGAATTTTACTCTAAAATTAGACTATGTTATTTTTTTTTTAGACGAATAAAAATTTATTTGTAGATACCTTTTTTTTTTGGACGAATGTGAAGCTAATTTAGATGTTCAGCTTTCCTTTTTGAGACGAAATAGTGGCGTATGTTAAACGTTATCTGTATCCAGATTGGAAATCCGTGTCTGTTATGGCGATCGAGACATATCGGTTGAGTGGAAAGTTCATACATTGGCGGATGTTTGTGTTCATTCCGAAAATAAGATGCGATTAGACGCATGTTTTTGGCTGCATTCACATTTCCTTAGTGTTTTACAAGTTTTACAGACCTGAACGGCAAAATAAACAACTTTTTATTTCGCTTAGTATAATTAAAAAGCAAACATAGTCAAAAGTTATCGTTTATTTGTTATAATCTCTTATAAGGCCTACTCCAGCAATGCCCCATTATTTAAACAATAAGGTGCATATAAAAGGGTTTGGGAGGATAGATAAATAGAAAAGAAATAGCTTAGAAGGAGTGAAAAAATTAAAGTTAGAATGGGATATTGAGAGGTTAAACAAGTTAAAAAAGAAAGAAGAAGAAAAAAGTGGGAAATGAGAAACACAATGAGATCGGATTGAGTTCATAGCGCGTCTGCGAGGTTTAGGGAACTGACACCAGGGAGGGAAAACAGTGATGTTACTGATCGGCTAGTGCAGACGGGAAGGTTTTTCATGCAACTTTTGACAGGTTGAACAGATAAAAAAACAAATATATCAGTGAGCACTAATATATAACAGGTAGCAGTCACTGTCAAATATTGAAGATAATGCTTGAATTGATCCTTGTTCATATTACCTTTCTTCCCTTTGTTAAATACATTTCTGGAGACGTTACTCTTCTTTCCTGACACAGCTAACTGATAAAAACCAGTCGAATAATGAAAGGAAAACAAAAAGATACTTCAGGCTCCTCTAGTAGCAAAAAGGAACCGCCTATAAGAAAACAAGGTAAGCCTACTGTCTAGTTCTGAATCAAAAAAAAAAAAATGATACTGACCACATAATTGATGTTTCTATAATAGACTTATATGAAATGTATGCAGAAGACAATTCAGACAACGATTTCCAGCCAACTATATTACATAAAAAGAGAACAAGTTGTACTTTTTTCTTGTTGCAGGCACCTAGTCGTCTAACGTGTAAATTCCCTTTAAAAGGTAGAGGGAACACTCAACAGAACGAATCTCGAAAAAGGCTTAAAGGAAAACAAAAAGAAAAGACTCAGGAGTCTACGCTTGGTGCTGGTGTTTCTACAACGAATGATTCTAATACGCTTGATTATACTATTTCCTTTGATGACTACGACCTTGAGTTCGGTAGTGAAAATTTCGAAGATCCCAACTCAACTTTTGATACTGCGGGTTCAAGCACAGATACTTTTGAAAGAGCAACCACAGCTTCAATCATTCCTACTATATTTATCCCGAGTACCTTCAAGTCAAATGCAGCCTCTATCAAGCCCAGTTCGCATCCTGCATCTGCTGAAAACGTAAACAATAGGGCTCCTGATAATTCAAGCAAGCATGTAATTACAGTAAAAAACGACGATAAAAAAATATTTGGAAGACAAACTATCTTCAGTCGTTGTATGATCTGGTACATACCACCAATTCACTAGTCACACATTCGTTTTCCTTCACAAAATATATATTTTTTTACAAGAGTTAGCAACAAACGGAAATTTCGCTTTAAACGAATTCGTGACAAAAGACTTCTTTGTCCAAGTTTTTTTTTTTTGAGTCTTGTTTTAGCAAGACTGGCGATAGCAAAAAACTGAAGGACACTACGAAGACATATAGGCGCTTGATTTCAAAACACAAAGCAGCTTTCCTTGAAGTCGCTGGTTACGCTCCTATTCGATTACCAAATGCTCAACAAATAGCCCTTTATGAATGCACCAAGATCCATACGGCCTACTTTAACAATATCAAAGCTCATTTTGGAAATAGGCTGCGCGCATTGGTTAATAAACTTTTTGAAAAGAAGGAAAAAGCTGAAATTGTCAAGAAAGATATGCAAGAAAGAAAGTGTGATACAAAGGCGATCAAAGAAGCCATCCGAAAGAAGGTGTATGGGCCCTGCAATCAAGTGAGGAAGTGCATTGCAAAAAAAAAAGAAATGCCCGAGTCTGCTCTTCCTGGAGACCAAGCACGAACGCAAGTAAACGAGTTACTTTCAATGTACGCAGTCGAGTACAGATTCCGGAAAGATTCAATTTTTTACGACGTTGCAGCTAATCCAGAGAATCATTTTAAAGCTTTCTTCAAAATTGCCGAACTTTCTGAGACCAATCAGATGAAAGCGTTTGCTTGTTTTCCCATTCGCACAACATTTATATCCTCTTACATGACCCTAGATAGCAAAATCTTGAACTTTCATATCATCAAAAGCAAATCAAAAGTTTGAAAGTTGGAATCAGGTTGTGAACATGGAAATTTTTTTTTTCAAACAGCAGGGATATATGAAGTCTTTACGATTCCAAGGAACTCTAGAAACCGATGGAGTGGGTGTATCAATTCTAAAACAGAGCATGGATACAAGCAGGAATTTAACCAAGACCAAGAAAACTACAAAAGTAGATAATGATGAAACGAAGCACATTGAAAAACTAAGTCAAGCCGACTTGAAGAATACTGTAGGTAGATGCGTTTTGATTGACCCTGGAAGGAGGGACATCATGTATTGCATGAAGGAGTCCAGCTCTGTCGAAGAAAAACAAAAACTTATATTCACTAAGAATAACCGCACAAATCGTTCAAGACATTTCAGGTCTTTGAGAAAGCGTAATATACCGTCTGTGGTTCAAGAAGCTGAGTCTGTTTTATCTAGATTTGAATCTAAATCGGTTAATTTGGAAAAGTTCATAAAGTACACGAAAGCAAGATCGTCAGTAGAAAAAACCTTGTACGAATATTATGGAAGCGAAACAGCGAAGCCTACAAGAACTTATTATCCTGGATATGATTTTGATTTCCATATTGACCAAAGGGGGAATTTGTATTATGGAAGCTTGTTTGTTGTGCGAATTCGCGGTTTCTACCCTCAACCAGAGAACAAATCTGATGATATCGCTTTGAAATCTCAAACATACGCAAATTACATTCAAATAATGTTGCTACAAAGGCACATTTTAGAGAGGCTCATTGATAGAATTCGATATGAAGTTCAACGTCTGGCGCAAGCGATATATGAACAACCTCAAGAAAACGGCCACAAAGCGAAAATAAGCACTCTATTAGAAAGAGTACATCTTTTACCCTTTCGAAAGATGAAGTTTTCAAACTATGTCTATTATCAACAAAACGATCTGAAGCTGGTACGCGGATTAAAAGCAAAGTTTGGTGATAACGCTATTTTGATTTTTGGCGACTGGTCTGCCCCGAACACAAAGTATCAAGAACCAACGCGGAACAAGGGGCTTATTAGGATGCTGAAGAAAAACGGTTTCGTCGTCTATCTAATCAATGAGTACAAGACTTCGACCTTTTGCCCAACGTGCGAAAGTAAACTAGAGAAATTCAAGCTGGTTAAAAACCCTCGGCCATACCGTCAAAAGGAAAATCCGACGGTGATGTGTCACGGGCTTTTAAGGTAATTGAAGTGGCGTAGGTTGACTTCTGATAACTAACATAATACTAGATGCTCAAACAAGTCCTGTATTCAGGACCAAGCAGGTAAATCTACACAAAGAATTTGGAATTGTAACCAAGCTGCCGTTATGAATTTCTTGAAAATCTTGAGAAGTTTACGAGACACCAAGAAACGACCTGGTCTGTTCACTAGGAAGAAACAATAATTTTACGCTAAGTTTTTATCGCCTTAGCCATTTAATGCAGGTAAATAACATTTGTTTCTACAAATCACATCTAAAAACTAACTCTCCTTTGTCTATTTTCATTTTCGTTTCATCCGAAAAAAGGTAAGAATAACATCTACAAAAAAATTTCATTCATCTAAAAAAAAACTAACATTGTCTAATTTTAGAGTAAAATTCTGTACGCAAAAGGTAAATCTAGGTTTTTTTTTTTCCGCAGATCAAGATATGCTGTTCAAAGTTTGAAGAATACATTTATGTTTTCTTAACAGCTCGTCAAAGTAGAGGTTATATTTTTATATAATAAAGTTGAACATGCTAACCTTACTGTTATTTTCAGTTTAGCCAGATCGTTTGAATTATTTGGATTTTTGGTCACATATCTACTAGTAGTGACAATTCCATGACTATTTTTTTTTTGTTTATTGATGGATATTCACTATTGTATATCATCATCTAAAGCTTTATTTCAAGACATAGACATGCCCTGAAGATTTTAAGTGCATCACGTGGGTTATTCATTTTCAGCATAAACGTTATTGAATTATTATCTCTTTTTTTTTTTTTTTCTTCTTCTTCTTCTTCTTTCCCCCTAAAGAATACGACCATGGAAGCGGATCCTCTTGCACAAATTAACAACGATGATTCAGATGGAACAAGTTTAAATTCATCCACTGTAGTCAATGCATCATCAGTAATTCCTGAAAACTCTTTTGATGATAGGCAAAACGATGAACAAGAACTTTACCCTATAACAATATTAGTGGATGAGTTAAAAAACGAAGATGTTCAGCTACGATTAAATGCTATTAGAAATCTGGGCACTATTGCATTAGCTTTAGGCCCTCAAAAAACACGAGAGGAACTGGTTCCTTTTTTAAGTGGTAAAGAGAGATCAACCAAATTAGCTTTTTTTTTTTTTTTTTTTTTTTTTTTTTTTTTTGTAGGCTGTCGAATCCATGAATGCAATTGTCAGACTTTTAAATAATGCACAAATCACACATTATTTCCTTCCTTTATTGAAGCGTCTCACGAGCGCAGAATGGTTTACTGGACGTATATCTGCCTGTGGGCTCTACGCTTCAGGATATTCCAAATGTACAGCCGAACAACAAAACGAGTTGAGAACGTAAGTATACTTAAAAAAAAACTTTGTGCATTATTTAATATATCCCCTTTTTTTATACTAGAGCTTTTGCTCAACTTACACAAGATGATACACCTATGGTTAGAAGAGCAGCCGCTAAAGCACTTTCTGTAAGATTTGATAATCCAATACACAAACTGTTTTAATTCATTTCACAAACAACAATAGGGATTTGCAAACGAATTACCAACTGAGATAGTTATTCAATGTGCCTTGCCCTTGCTCTTAAAACTTGCAGCTGATGATCAAGATACTGTTCGACTACTCACTGTGGATGATTTAGTACAAATTGCAAAGACATTTAGTCCTAATGAATTTAAACACTACTTGTTTCCTACACTCAAATCACTTGGACAAGACAAATCTTGGAGAGTTAGATATACCGTCGCATCCCATTTTACAGACGTACAGGATTTTGCTTTTGAAATAATTTCCCACTCACATTTTTCAACTAGTTGTGCGAGATAACAAAAGATGGTATTACACCTGAAGATAAATTAGCCCTATTCTTGAGCCTTGTTAAAGACAGTGAAGGTGATGTTAAAATACTATCAATTGGACAAATATCAGGTAACAGGCTTTCAATTATCATCTTTTTATCTTTATACTCAAAATTTTAAACAGCATTCTCAAAAATGATTGAAAGGCCTGCTGTTATCGAAAAGATTGTTCCATGCTTTAAGGATTTAGTTATTGACACTAATCAATACGTGAGAGCAGCAGTTGCTTCAAATATAGGAGGGCTTGCACCTATTTTAGGAAAAGACCAGTAAAGTATATCCATACATTTCTCTGAAAAAACAAAGGTTACTAAAGAAATCTAAATAGAACTATCGAATATCTTTTGCCATTATTCCTTCAATTGTTAAAGGATGATTTCCCTGAAGTCAGACTTAACATTATATCTAATCTTGAAGCAGTAAATCAAGGTAAAAAAAAAATACCTGCTTTTTTTTTAAAAAAAAAAAAAAAAATTAATTTGAAATTCCAAGTGATTGGCGTTGATACTCTGTCCCAATCCCTTTTACCTGCTATCGTGGAACTAGCTGAAGACAAGCAGTGGCGAGTGAGATTAGCGATTATAGAATATATCCCATTATTGGCCTCACAACTGGGCAAAGGATTTTTTGATGACAAGCTTCTTAGTCTCTGTTTGTCTTGGTTGGGTGATACCGTCTTTTCCATTCGAGATGCAGCTACCTCCAATCTCAAGAAATTGTCAGATGTTTTTGGTTGCGACTGGGCAAAGGAATCAATTTTACCAAGAATTATAGAAACAGCTCAAAACGAAAATTACTTGTATCGTATGACCACTCTCTTCACTTTAACTGTAAGTCTTCAAAAAGAAAAATCATTTGATTAACTTTTATTATTCAGACGATTTCAGTATCTCTTTCGCCAGAGATTGTTGCAGACAAGATCTTACCCACCGTCGTCGGACTGGTAGAAGACCCCATTCCCAATGTCAGATTCAATGTAGCCAAATCATTAGAGGTGTTGACTCCTATTTTGAAACAAAGTCCTGGCACAGAACAGCTTCTATCTACTACAGTCAATGAAGCTTTACAAAAATTGACTAAAGACACTGATGTGGATGTTAGATGGTTTGCTGAAAAGGCTATCGTAGCGGGTAAATCAACTTAAAAAAAAACATTATGTTTTGTTTCATGTAACGTGTTCTCATACAAAGAGGTTAAACAATAAATGTTTTCAAAAAAAAAAAAAAACCTTCAAATTTCAGGAACGCGAAGAATATGTTTTGTGTGACTAAAAAAAAAAAAAAAAAAAAACTGTTCGCGTTTTTCTTTTTTTTCTTTCTTGCTTTTTTTTTTTTTAAAAAAAAATGATTACTGTAGATAACGCTTTCTTGGATAGCAAAGATTTTCAAGACAGACTTCATGAGTAAGTTTGAATTCAAAAGAGCATTTTAAAATACTGATTCTCCCCCCCCCCTTTTTTTTTGTAGCTTGATTGACAATAGCGATTTAGAGTAATTTACACACCTTCTCTTTTTTTTTCCCCAGAAAATTCTAATTCTTTTATTCAGTACTTTGACAGCAAAAAAAGTACGTCAGAAGTTAGAAGAACATTATGTAAGTATTCTTGATTTTTTTGTTTTTTTTTTTTTAGTGCTTATATCCGAAACTTTGTGTATAGGATCTGGAAAAGGATATCCTTCATCAGGAACCTTGGAAGATCATGATTGGAAAACTCATGGATGAGATCGTAACAAAAAAGTTAAGAGAAACCACAGCCCATAAAAAGACAGACGAGGAGTTTGATAAGCCTCTTCCAATAAAGCGAAAGAATAGCACAGAAAAAAAAACAAGCTCTCCTGAGAAACCACGAAAGAAAGTGAGAAGATCCAAAGAGACCATTTCTGACGAAAATAAAGAAGAGAGTGACGATAAAGAAGGGAGTGACGATAAAGAAGGGAGTGACGATAAAGAAGGGAGTGACGATAAAGAAGGGAGTGAAGAAAAGGAAGAGAGTGACGATGAAGATACGGAAAAAAACAATGAATCACAAAAAAAGACTAGAAAAACCAAAGCAATCGTTGCGGATAGCTCAGAGGACGAGGATGAGGAAGATAACACAATGGATGTTGACGAAGAATATGAAAGCGAAAATGAAGAAAAGGCACCTACCAAAAAGAAAGCCGTTCCAAAACTAAAGAAAGAATCTGCTGAGAAAAAGCCAGTAAAAAGAGTGAGTAAAAAAAAAAAAAAAAAAAAAAAAAAATAACTTAAGTATAATATTGTTTTTCATAGAAACCCAGTTCAGATAAAAATGAAGAGGCAATTAAAAGACTCAAAGGCTTTATCAACAAATGTGGAGTTCGTAAAGTGTGGTCTAGAGAATTGAAAGACTGTAAATCAGCTAGAGCTGAGATTGAGAAACTAAAGTCTATGTTACAAGAACTTGGTGTGGATGGTAGACCCACCAACGAAAAATGCGAAGCAGTAAAGAAAGAAAGGGAATTAAAAGCAGAGTTTGATAGCTTAGATGCTAGCAATATTATAAATAATGAAGAAGAAGAAAGCAGTGGCAGAAGAACAAGGAGAAGAAACGTAACACAAAAAGCAGTTTATAAATTTGAGGAATCAAGCGAGGAAGAGGAAGAAGAAGAGAGAGAAGAAGAAAAGAACAGAGGAGGAGAAGAGGAGGAAGAGGAGGAAGGTGAAGACGAAGAAGAGGAAGAAGAAGAAGAAGATGAAAGTTCTGAGGTAAATAAGAGTAAAGATAAATCATCTTTTTGTTTATTAAGAATGACAATAGGACGAGTTTAAAGGATCCGATGATGATGACGAATAACTTAATAAACATTTTTTTCTTTGTTAATCTTGAGAGGATGGGCTTCTGTATTAAAAACCCACTGATTGAAAGGGAAGCGCGGTTGCTTTGGATCATCAAAAATAAGATACAAGTACTTTAAAGTCTCTGCAAAAAAGAAACTGTCCATTTTGTAAGTTACAAAAGTTCTTCCCTCCCTTATGTATACCTTTCTTCGCGGTCATCTTGTGAATTTTCTGTGTCTTCGACGTTATATAAACCTGTATAGCCTGAGTTTGCTCTACAATAAGTATATAAAGAATTAAATATATCCCATGCCATATTTTGATAAATAGTGTCATGAGTGTAAACATAAAAATAGTAAAGTGATTCTAAGGTTTCTGGTCTTAATATATAAGACTTGATCACAGGAGTGACGGGGGGAGTTTGCTCGTAAAAGTAGTTCTTAGTATTCCAAGTAAAAACTTCGGGGGCTAATCCAGTTGCTGTTGAATCCCATGCACTGAAACAACCATTCAAAAGTCGTTTCGCAATATGTTCAATATGTTCAAAATCATCTGGAAATGTTCGTGCAGCTAATATGAGGGTAGCAGGAGCAAAGCAGGCCTTTTTTTTTTAAAAAAAAAAAATAATTGTCAATAAATTATTTCCATCGATTCATTAGTAGTTTTACTTACTAATTCATCCATGCGATAAGTGGGGCTGTTTCCATTTATTTCTACCAAAAATGAGGAGTCTGGATCAACGGAGGAATCAACCACAAGTTTGTTTTCTAAACCACGAATGATCTCTCTGACCATTTTAAACTTCTTTTCATCTTTTCCGTTTGAAACCACCAATTGCTTAATCAAGTACTAAAATGCAAATTTAAGCAAAACTTTGATAACATTTGACATTACCTCATAAAAACTATCGGCCATTCCACCCCAAGTATAATGTTCTACGAGAAAAAAAAAAAAAAAGAAATGATCAATTCAAGTTCTGAGAATATGAACCATCATGATAACTACCTCCCACCGGTGAGCCATTGTTTACATTGATGAGGTGGGGATATATACCATTCATATTATTCATGTTTACATAACTATCATACACGCGTTGACCCTTAAAATTTGTTAGCGTGATTTTTAGCATGAGAAAAAAATACGCTTACGATCTGATGGTATTTCCAGTCTCCAGTCAATTCAGATAATCTTGTAAATTCTATTTGAACTGAGCCGATCTCGGCTAAACAAGCAATTGGGGATTTTATAGGCATTCCTCTATGTTTTGATGGTGAGAACAACGAAAAAGAGTATAGAATAGTCAAGCATACGATGTGAAATTCATAAACTGGTAAGGAATTCCAGTAGGCGTATCAAACGCAGGTAATAAAAGGTTTGTCAATTCAATAGCCTTGTTTAGAAAAACGGCATCTTGAGATAAATCATAAGCAGACAAAAAGCCGCCCAAATATCGTATGACCGTTTCAAATAACTGAACAGGTTCTTTACTCGAGGCCCAGTTGATCTTGGACACAAATTCTTTCGCCTCATTGAATTCCTTTTCAAATCCCATGATATAGAGACTATCTAGACCATCTACTATAGTTGCTCCCCAGCCATTTCTTTTTTGTTTCATGTTAGTTTTTTTTTTTAGGTGGCAACCACAGAACACGGCGGGATTATTTACCTGGTATTTCTTGGGATATTCGTAATTGGACTATTCTCATCAGATCCCCAGCTGTACTTTGTATAACCCTTCCATGAGAATAAAAATTCTTCTTTAATATATCTTTGTTTTTCTTCAGTTGTCAGTTCGTCTGCCTCTGGTAGACCTCCATGCTCTCTTCTGATTTGCTTACGAGTCTTTTTGATAGTAAACGGACTTTGCCTAAAGAAAGACATGGAATCTATTTGATTAACTAAAAGACACGATAAAGCAAAGCTAAACAGCAAAACGGCGGTTGATATCTTCCACATCTTTGATAAACAAGAAGACAAATTGAAAAAAAAAGGGGGCGAAGATCCTATGTTTTTGGATCCTTTTATGCAACTAGCTGAGTTTCCTTTTTTGTCTTGGGTAGAAAAGATAGAAAATCATGACTCTTTTTTTTTTCTTTACAATGAGCGACAATATTGAAGAGGATGATACATTGTAATCATTATTAAATGCCTATTCTTTTCTTTGTCTTATATTATCGAAATAGCTTACGGACAGAACCAGACAATCTAAAAGAACAAATAAAGCTTCTCGAAGAAAGACGTAACACACGCGTACACACACAAAACAAAAAGCATACCAGACTTATTTCGAATCCTAGTTTCCAGAGCTACTGAAAAGCAAAGAAAATTGAAAAAGGAACTTTTAGAAGAAGATATATCTTATTTAGTCACTTCAAATCTAACCAATGTGTTTACTGGTAAGGATCATAAAATATATATAAAAAAAAAATGTATTTACACAATGTTTAGATCCAACAGTGGCAACAAAGACAGAATTTTCAAGTGCTAAACAGGAAATATTTCGGCAAATGAGAGAGTCTGTAAAAGCGAGCTGCATTCATGAAATGATCAGTTATCACCGTTTAAGTGGACGCACCATGTACCATTTCAAAAAGCATCACATTGGTGTGAGACTAGAAACTTTCTATAAAAATAGATACAAAGAGCCTTATTATATATTGTTTTTGAAAAACAATCTAAAAGAAGTAGATATAGATACGATTCCAGCCTTTATTCCAAAGAAAAAACTAGAAAAAAAATTCCTACCGGATAACTTTGAGGTGAAAAAGAAGAGAAAAATGAGCGAGAATTCAGATTGATGCTTAATAGTAGACATTCATACGAATCATTCACGATTGTGTACAAGCCTATGTGTCAAGAAGAGAGAAAATTAACGAGATTGCTGAAATGTCAAAAGAATATAATGTTAAAATAATGTCAGAAAACATGTCGAAAACCGCGATTAAAATAAGAGCGCAAATGAAAGACAATATGGAATCAGTATTGATTTCTTTGCAATTTGAAAACAAAATTTCGGCCTATCCAACGCAAGTCAAAATTACTGACGAAAGAGGAATTGTTTCATTAAGCGAATATCAAGAGTTAGAAGAAACGCTGATGAGAAACATTGACTTGGTAGACATTTTACAAAATTTATTGGCAAAAAAAGATGAACAACAAGAATTAATGGATATCGTTGAAAATGAGTAATTTTACATGAATGGGTTAATTGGATAAACATTTACAAGAGGTGGTGATCTTTCTACATTCACTTGAATACGAACATTTAGTTTGGAAAACGTATTAAATCTCTGCATTCTGTTTTCCTTATCCAACGCGTTTTCGACCAGCAATTCTTTGGGAATATCCACCGCACCTTTTAAATAAATATGCTTGTCTATAATTTCCACACCACTTTTATCGTTCCTACGCTTTTGATCCCATTCCCAACTTGAGTCGACATTTTCTTTCCAGTAGACTGATTGGTTGTTCTTATTTCCATCATAAACATGTTTAGTGATTGGTATCGAATCCATGTAAATACGCTTTTCAATTCCATATTCAGGTACTAATATGTCAAAGCTATCCTTCAGTACTTGGGTTACAATTGCAGTACAAATAACGTGTCTGCCAAGTTCCTTCTCCAGATTGTAAAGATAGTGATAAAGATATAACTGAATGTTTGAATCTTGAGAGTTCTTTGCACCTTCTTTCCTTTCGTTACAGTGATTCGCTGCCTTTTGAACGGAGTCCTTTTGGTAGCCGCAGGTTTTCTTTCCTGAAAGTGCTGCCTCTAATTGTCGGTGAACAATAATATCTGGGAAACGTCGAATGGGTGAAGTAAAATGCGTATAAAAGGGTACATTTAAAGCATAATGTCTAAACTTTTGTTCTTCACATGATCCAGCACAAAAATATTTGGCTCGTTGCATCGGTTTGACTGCCAAAAGTCTCAATACTTCTTTAGCATCTTCAGATTCAATCGCGTTGAAAGATTCTTGGAGACTGCCAGCGGTTGATCCATCAAACTTGTATCCTAAATTCTCGGCAATTTTTATAAATTCATCCTAAAAAAAAAAAAAAAAAAAAAAAAAAAAAAAAAAAAAAAAAGAGCATATTTAGCATAAAGTATTTACAAAATTTATATATATATATATATATATATTTACCAAACTCTTTTCATGTGGAGGTGAATGTTGACGAAGAAGTGCTTCATTGGGATAATGCTCGTTGATTTTTTCAGCAACGCTCATATTGGCGCGCAACATGAATTCTTCAATAAGTCGGTTTGAGTCTTTTTGTTCATAGACGGAAATTTCACAGGGTTCGCCCAATTCATTCAGCTTGAAAGAAAGTTTAATGGAATTGATTGATAAAGCACCGTTAGCGAATCGACGTTTGCGCATGCTTTTGGACATTTCAAGCAAATAAATGATGTCTTGTTCAACTTCCGAGACTTTGTGATCCTTTATGGTTACGTTTTTAGGTAACCCTTGACCTTCAATTACGCTTTGAGCATCATCATAAGCCAATTTGGTGCAAGATCTGCAGTTTAATTGTAATGTTAGCCCACATGTCAACTTTTCTGTACCTTTATGTAAATTTTTACCTAATAACAGTTTTTCCAAACCATGTATCTTTCACATTTCCTTCTCGGTCCATCTTCCAAATAACGGAAAATGCAAGTCTACGTTATCAATTTTAGTATATTCACTTTTACGAAAAAAAAGGGGGGGGGGGGGTTATTTACCTGTCAACTCCGGGATTCAAACTACAGAGTTCTTCACATAATAATGAAGGTAGCATTGGAATAACACGGTCGCAAAGATAAGTACTGGTTCCCCTATCAAAGGCTTCATGATCCAAAGCTGTATGTTGTTTCACAAAATGGGAAACATCTGCAATATGGACACCCACTTCAAATTCGTTTTCAGCCAACTTCGTAACATGAACAGCATCGTCAAGATCTAAAATAAAAAAAAAATACATTTAACATCAACATTGACTATCATATAATCATTCTCTTTTACCTTTAGCTGTAGCGGGATCAATGGTGAATATACGAGTTTCACGCAAATCTCGTCTTTTATCAATTTCTAATTGCTTAATAGACCAAGGTGTCGGAGGTAAACCTTTCAATGCCTTATTTGAGAAAGGCGATTCTGAAATATTATTGTCGGACAACACAGCTTCAGTTTCTGTTGCGATATTACCAATGTGGCCCAATTCGCGAACAAAGGCACCGGTTGGATTAACAGAGTTGATTGCCCATTTTTGAACTTTAACAACCACGATCAGCTTGGCATACTTTTTTTCGTTTTCAAAAATATCAAGGGGTGCCTGTTTGACTGGGATACCAATAAGAGGCGCTCGCTTGTCTATAGGTTTAAACCAGACCTTGTGAATACCCTTCTTCTTGTTCTTTTTGTTTTCAGCAGAATCGTTTGACTGTGAATCTTGTTCAGTTAGATCCGTTTCAGTATCCTCTATTTCAACATCTCTGTTTCCATTTGCCGCCTCGGAATCCTCCTCTTCTACAGTACCGCCGTTGCTTGTGTTGGTTGCATAAACAGCCTGTTTTGAAATAGAAATAGTACCAGAAAACATACGTTCTTTACGCGATTCAGAGATAGCAATGACCTTGCCTGCATACTTTGGCTTTAGTTTTTCATCGTCAACTTCAACTTCGTCCTTGTTTTGCTCCTTTCTTTTTCTAGCCATGCTTTCCTTCTTCTTGTCCCATACGGCCTCTAACTCAATCAACTCTACAAATACAATATCACCTTCTAAGGCACGATTACGATTGTACAATCCAAGAATAAAAATATCGGCTTCCAATTTATCGGTTGTTACATAGGCGTCGTTATGGCTGCGTTTGTTGATACGCAACACACCTGTATATACCTTCGAGTCCTTTTCGTCCATTTTTTTTTGACACACTTTAGGATCCAAGTACCGATCAAATCTGGCTCTACTGTGGCTATATATGATGTCGCTAGGATGACAATACTCTATTGTACGCTGTTCTTTCTTTGAATTCTTGTTCATGTCTGTCGACTTGCTCTTGGTTATTCCATTTGATAATACTTTAAGCTTGGTGCTTTCATCCAAAACTGTTGGCTTGTTCTCTGCTTTAGAAGTTTGATCGGATGCCTTGACAAATACCAAGGGAGTGTTGTTAAACACACCCTTTTCTGAAGCTGTATGCTTCTTGTCCTTTTTAGAAGGCAATCTTACACTAGGAGCCGAAATTTTGAATTCATCTTCCGTGTCCCTTTTCGTGCTCTTCTTGGATTGCTTTTCCGTAGTTTGTTTCTTTGTTTGTTCTATCTCTTCTTTTTCTACAGGCTTTTCTTGATTTTCAGATCTTTTGGATTTACCTTTACGTTCAACCGTCAAGCTCTGAGGCGGTGGAACAGCACTATAACGGCCTAGGGGAAAGTTGATTACAAATAGTGCGCAGTTTTTTTTTTCTTTTTTTTTCTACCTTTGCCTGGTGTCGCAGTGGGCTTTCCTTTGTATCTGGACTTTACTTTGGGCTCCTCTGATACCGTGGCAGAACGACTCTTTGAAATGACTACATTTTTTAACTTCTTCTCGGGTGAAAAATGAATAGCTGGTATGTTGGCTAATTCTTCAGGACCACCCAGTTCCTTTTCAAGCTCTTTATAGTCAAAGACTTCGATAGATTGGCTTTTAACTGTGCCGTCCGTTTCGCTTCCCGCAGCAACATGACGTTCCGCCGCAGTCTTCTCATTCTTTCTCTTGCGATTCTTCTTCTTTTTGACAGCAGACGTGTTTTCTTTTGGCTCGTTTTGTTCAGCAAGAGGTTTATCAGACACTTCTTCTTCAAATCCCTGTTGTTTAGGGGACTTTTCTTTATTATCTGTCTTGGTTTTTGGCTTTTTTTTACGAGTCTTTCGCTTTTTCGGTTCTTGTGAAGGAACGACCTGATTTTTTTTTTAGTATATGCTTAGTATACAGCAATATAACTTCGTAAATAGATTATTATTACCACATCTTGGTTATTCAGGTCGTCTCTTGTATCAGGTTCTTCCATATTTATAAAAGACAGAAAGGGAAAGATAAAAACAAGTGTTGATTTTATTGACATTGGTTTCGCAATGAGGACTGTCTTTGTGACTTAAAAATGCTCGACAACAATGCCCTAATTGGCTTACTTGGCACTTAATTGGGTATTATGATAACCAGTTCTTTCTTTTGTAAATCATCGCTGACCCTCAGGCACATTGTTTGTGTATGTGTTTATATTGATTTCAAGTTATGAACTTTAAAAAATAACCCGATGATGAGCACACGTACTGTATTACAGAGTAATTTCACTCTTCACTCAGGAATAAATTATATGCGTTAATTTTTTTATAAAAAAAGAAATTATAACACAATGAATAGGTAAAATATTTTTTTCATTGCTATTTTCAAATCTATTTATTGGAAAGTGTAAACATATAAACTCAACTGTACTCGTTACCCCATCTTGTTTTCTTCCAACGTTCAAAATATTTTAAATCCAGACAAATTGAGGAGGGGGATTCGAGACAAGACCCAAGTCTCCCTCACAACAATAGCAGTGTGTATGAGAGGGGAAGAAAGGGTAGAAACTCAGATTTCCTCCTCTTCCTTTACACATCATTAATCAATATGGTCAAATTCATCAAGGCTGGTAAAGTACGTAACTTCGACAATAATGGATGGATGCAGATAAAAAGGATTAAATTTCTTTTTTTTTTTTGGAAAAAAAAACACCATTAACACAATTCCGTCATTTTTAGGTTGTTGTCATTTTGCAAGGTCGTTACGCCGGTAAAAAGGCTGTTGTTGTTCGCAGTAAGTAGAATTGTGTTTAATATTCAACGGTTTACTTAATTTTAGTTTGTAGACCACGATGAAGGAACCAAGGACAGACCTTACGGTTATGCTGTAGTTGCCGGTGTCGAACGTTCTCCTCTCAAGGTCACCAAGTCCATGGGTAAGAAGAAGGTTGCCAAGCGCTCCAAGGTCAAGCCTTTCGTTAAGATTGTCAACTACAACCACATGATGCCCACTCGGTAATAAAAAAAAAATGGAAATAATCCACACTGTATAGATATTAATATTTCATTAGTTATGCTTTGGAATTGGAACAAATCAAGGGTACCATCTCTGCTGAAACTTTCAAGGAACCTACTCAACGCGTTGATTCCAAGAAGGTAAAATAGAAAAAGATTAGAAGATATAGTACGGAAAGAGATAGAGAGACTAAAACACGTTTTGCAGGTTATCAAGAAACTCTTTGAAGAACGTTACCAAACTGGTAAGAACAAGTGGTTCTTCAGCAAACTTAGATTCTAAGTTCTTCCATTGCATCTTATAAATAAAATATTGTAAATTTTTGATAATGCAGCAAGCAGTTTTAATCCGTTTCGGAAAAATTATGCAAATAAAATTATAAAAAAAAATTATATTTGATGGAAGATAAAATCAACCTTGTTTATGATTTTTATTAAAAAATTATGCGATGCGATTATTTCATAGAAAGCAACTTGACGTCGAAAACAAGAGTGGCGTTTTTGGGAATATCTGGGGGAGCACCACGCTTACCATAAGCCAAGGGAGCAGGGATGGTCAATTTACGTTCACCACCGACCTTCATACCGGCAACACCAATATCCCAACCCTTGATAACTTCACCACGACCTAAGAGGAAAGAGAAAGGCTTGCCAGAGACGTTCTTATCGAAGACCTTACCAGAGGTAAGCTTACCGATGTAACGCATACTAATCTAATAAAAAAAAAGTGAGCACATCTGAATTATATTTAAACACAAAATACATACTCTTTGGCCGTTCTTGCAAGAAGCACCATCACCAACTTTGACATCTTCCATGACAAGTCCGTTAGGAAGCTTGGTAACCTTGCTCTTGGGTTGTTCCTTCTTCTTGGGCTCTTCCTTCTTGGGCTCTTCCTTTTTCTTGGGTTCCTCTTTCTTCTTAGGTTCTTCCTTCTTGGGTTGTTCCTTCTTCTTGGGCTCTTCCTTCTTGGGTTGTTCCTTCTTCTTGGGCTCTTCCTTCTTAGGTTGTTCCTTCTTTTCAGCTTTTTGCTTCTTGGTAGGTACTTCCTTAACAGGCTCAGCAACACGCTTCTTGCCCACGACAGGCTTTTCTTCCTCTTCTTCTTCCTCATCCTCTTCTTCTTCCTCTTCTTCAGAGTTGATCTCATCGGAATCAATTTCTTCATCGGCTTCCAAAGCTTGGAGCAAGGCCTTGTTAATATCCTCCTTTGAAGCATTAGGGGGAAGGTTCTTGATGAATTCTTCGATATCTGCGTTATCCATATCATCACCCTCCTCCTCTTCTTCTTCATCGGATTCGCCCATTGAACCACTCATTTCCTCATCCTCATCGTCTTGGAAGACATAGTTACCGGTAAGATGGACAGTGTTTTGACCCTTGGTAGAAAAAGTAACTTCTTCACCTTCAACAAAAGTGATATCCAAAGGTTGTTGTTCAATCTTGTTAGGAACCAAAGTACAAAGAACAAAATCCTTCTTTTCAACAAGAACTGATACAGAAGTACGCTTGTTATCTTCAGTCTCGGCAGAGAGAGAAGCCTATTTTTGCTAAGTATTTTTTTTTTTTTGTGAAAAAATTTCTTATTCAACATACCATGGTGATACGGAAAGGAGCTGATACAACTTGTGTGTATGTCTTGCCGGGAATTAATTGAAGACCTAAGAAATACAAAAAAAGGGGTTAAGAACAAATACTCTGATGGTTGTTTTTTTTTTTTTTTTGTTATTACCCCAGAAACCTTGAATGCTCATCTTGAGTTAATCTTTAGTTGAGAAGAGAAAAAACTGAAAAAATAAATAACGTGACGCTTCTTTTCTACAGAAAAAATACTACAGAGAAAAGAGGTCACGAAAATTTTTTATTTTTATTGTTTTGTTCAGGTGTCGTACAGAAACAATACTTCAAAATGATGAAATTGAAAGTATGAGTACATGTTCATCGAAAACAGATAGTGATAGATAATCAAGCACTAGGCCGTGGGATATGGGGGGCTATAGCCTGTGTTTTCCTTGTTAATTTTTGCGAAAGAGAGCTACATTTGTGGCAACCTTGATCAAAGAGGGGTTGTGATCTGTCAGATAAGTCAAAGTGTTGTAAACAGGCCTTTTCTTTGATCCAGTCCCAAGTATTTTGTACCTTTGTGCTATGTCCGTGATCAATTAAGCACATAGATCATTCTTATTAAGAAAAAAGTCTAGCTATTCATCTTACTTCATATGAATCAACTAGGTTTTGTAAAAATGCTATAAATTGTATAATGAATGCAAAAAATTATGAACAAAGCTAAAACTTAACATTTGACATGAACAAAGAATTCGCCATGGTTATTCTTTTATGAAGTTTATTAATTGAAAAGTATTTAAGCTTCGATCTTTTCGGCCTTCTTGTTGGCACGACGTTCACGGAGAGCCTTGTTCTTAGCACGGAGAACATCAGCTTGTTCGGCAAGGGTCTTGGCACGGACCTTTTCAGCCTTAGCCTTGTGAATGTGTTCCATCAAGACACGCTTGTTCTTGAAACCGTTACCCTTGGACTTAAGGTAAAGGTGGTGGTACAAGTGCTTGTCAATCTTTCCAGATTCTCTGTACTTGGCCAAGAGACGACGGAGAACACGCATACGACGCATCCAGATGACTTGAGAAGACATACGGGCATCGGCAGTACCCTTTCTCTTACCGTAACCCATGTGACGACCGTTACGCTTGGCAGCAGCACGTTCAAGGACACGGAAACGAGAGGCAGCAATCTCGGGCTTACGGATAATCAAACCATCCTTAACAAGCTTACGAATGTTGGCACCTGAAAACACACACACACACACAAAATCAATAAATAAAATTCTTTTTCAAATAAAGTTTCAACTTACGAGAGTTGGCGTTGGAGATCTCGTTGACTTCATTGGGATCGAGCCAGATCTTTCTTTCACCACACTTAAGGACGGAAGCAGCAAGACGCTTTTGGACTGTCAAGTTAACCCTACAATATGTTTTTTTTTAGCTTTTTCGTTCAGATTGTTTTTTCTTATGACAAAGATGATTACATTTTTAAAATCGACTAAAGCGAAAAAAGAGGAAGCTTACATGATTCAACTTTACTCTGTCAATTAAAAAAATTTGCTCCGTACAAGCCACGTAATTTTCAGGTACCGCAGCTTAATGCAATGGTAAGCGTTAAATGACCCATTCGATTTAGCTGTCACCTAATCGCGACAGTTGAGTTTGCTCTTATCTTAATCAAATGAATTAAGGCTCTTCATTTGCCTTGTATTGCATACGACTTTCGTTTTTATATCTCGCGCCAGCGGTATGCTTATTGATGTTTTTTTTTTTTTAGTTTCTTTCATTTTTGAATAGCTTCTCCCATTTTAAGATAAGCAAAAGAAAGAAGACCATTTAAGACAACTCCTTTACGATATAGTCGAAAGTGGAAGTAAGAGATCCACGAATAATATACAAATATTTGTATTACCAACAAAACAATACCTCACAAACCTGTGTATATTGTTTCCAGAAACTTAGCCATCCTGTCCAAAAGAAAATAAATCAAACTCAAATGCAAAGTATCTTTTTGATGTGTCAATCCTGCATGCGTTTCTTTAAAAAGGAAAAAGGCTATCATGTCCTGAAACACGTTGTCAGCATTAGCTATTGGACTATCAGCCATGGTCTAAGTTTTTGCTTCAACAACATATTTTCTGCTTTCTCTACTAACATCAGTCAATTCAACATTGAATTCAAAATACCTACCTCTTCCTTCTTGAGTGAAAGAGAATGATTGGACAGTGACAGAGTTAATATAGGAAATTTAAGTTTAATTATTGTTCTAGAACTAATATGACCACTAATTTTTTGGGGTGCTTAGTCTTTTTTTAGTACCATTAGAAAGCTCAAGCCATTCGTTATTTTTTAGGATTGCCTGGTTTATTTCAATAAAAAAAAAACTCTGGTATATTGATAGACAAAATATTATACACCAGTTGAAGACTTATTTAATCACGGATAGCTTTGGTTGTTATATTCGTACCAATTGCATCTGTATTGCCAATAGCAAAAATCCCATTTTTTTTTTCTATCAAAAAAAAAAAAAAGGAATTTTCGCTTTACAGTTGGTGTCAGGTAACAGTCGTGTGCTTAAAGATCATAATTTAAATTGACTAGGTGATAAAGAAACAACTGACAAATAAAAAAAAAGATGACAATATCTGTGTCTTGTTGAAGTAAGCATCTTATTTTTTTCCGGTCAATAGTATTATAATCGTAGACCCAACACGTCCATTTTTGAGAATTTTGTGTTCAACCAGTCTTATGAAACATATATTTTGTTGATAGTCATGATCTGTTTCATAAAGAATACATAACAATAAAAATTGTTTCGGAGATTTCGGAGAACCGATCAGATTATACCTTGCAGATCTGCATTAGACACAGTTAAATTACTCTTTATACTAATTGCTTTGCATAAAATACATCTGTGCGGGAAGGGAGAATTCTAGACTTTAAGTAAAGCTTCGAAAAATATGATTGCTTGAAGTATTCATCGATGTAGCACTTGTTGTTTCATACTTTGGCATTATAAACATTTTTTTTGTGTGTGTGTAGCACATCTTATTGTTTTGAGCAACAAGTATCTTGTGAATATATAGAAATAGCAAGACACGATACTATTGGATAGATTCAAATTTTTTAATGGTGTAAATAGAATTAGGAAATTGGTAAATCTCCTTTACATAAAGAAACATAAAATATTTCTTTTTTAAGGAGCAGAAAGTAAGGAGATTGATCTGTAGGGGATTTCCTTTTGCCTCAATTAAATGATAGTACCGTTTACTTGATTTAAACAATAATCTACTATGCTAATTCACCATATATAAAAAAGACTTGTACTCCCCCTCCCCTTTTTTTTCTATTTTCTTTTTAAATAGATGTATTAAAAAATAAATATATAAAATGATTCTTGAAAGTGATATACAAAAACCAGATCCAGCGATTGTCAAAGAAGAGAAACCTAAACAAAGCAAAAAAAGAGAATATGTAGACGATGAAATACTACTAGCAAGTCTAGGTTATAAACAAGATTTAAACCGACAACTTTCAGTCTTTTCGAACTTTGCGATTTCATTTGGTTGTTGCTCTGTATTAAGTGGGCTTCTTCCTGTAAGATTTTCTTGGAGAAGCACTGAAAATTCACCTTTTTATAACAACTTTAGATGTGGGGAACAGCATTGTTAAACGGTGGCACATCAGTTACTATTTGGGGATACTTGGTTGTTGCCTTACTTACTTTAACTATTGGATCTAGCTTGGCAGAAAGTAAGGAGACTAGATACAAACCATCGGAAAAAAAATCTAGTTTATTAAATCCTATTTTTTTTTTTTTCAGTCTGTAGTGCATTCCCAACCACAGGGGGTTTATATTTTTGGACTGCACAATTATCAGATTCGGAATGGGTTCCTTTTATGTGTTGGATTGTTGGTAAGATTAATGTATATAGTTTAATTCATACTAAATCAATCATTCAATTAGGATATTTTAATTGGTAATAAGCAAGCTTTTTTTTTAGAAAAAAAAATATTTTAGTAACAATGTTTTTTCAAAGGTTAAGTCTTTCTGTTGCGATCTGTGCAAGTGATCTGGGAATGGCTCAGTTTTTAGTATCAGCAATATCCTTGATGAAACCAGAATTTCAATCGACACCAGCGATAGACTACGGTATCTTTCTTGCCATCCTAATCGTTCACGGATTCATGAATATTTTACCTGTCAAATATACGGGAATCATTAATAACCTGTCTGTTTGGTGGCATACGATGGGTACGCTATTTATCGTCCTTGTCGGTCTTTTGCTTACACCCAATAAACCTTCAGCCGCCTTTGCATTCGGTCAAGTCTATAATGGTACTGGATTCAATTCGAGTGGATATGCTTGGTTGATCGGTCTCTTACAGGCTCAATTCACGTTGAATGGATATGATACGGCCGCGCACGTCAGTGAAGAAACCAAATCGGCTCAACGAGGATCGCCCATGGGAATTGTCATGGCCATCGCAATATCGGCTATTGCAGGCACGGTACTCATGGTTGCCTGTGCTTTTATGATCCAAGATTTTGATCGACAGATACTAAATCCTGGTATGTCAATGGCAATCACTCAAGTGTTTTTGGATGGTACTGGTTTAGGTTGGACAATGTGGTTTCTTGTAATTGTTCTTGTAGCCATGTATTTTGCGTAAGGTTTTTTTTTTTTTTTTTTTTTTTTTTTTTTTTTTTTTTTTGTAAGGATTTCTTGTCTAATTTTACTTTATATTGTAGAGGAGCAGCTGTGGTGGTAGGCTCATCGCGTCAAACATACGCCTTTGCAAGAGATGGAGCTATGCCTTTTTCGAAATGGTTGACAAAACTGACAGATTATAAAGTACCGGCCAATGCGGTTTGGTTCAACATCGGTTTTGCTGCTATATTAGGTTTGCCTTATCTATTCAGTGATGTGGCTTTTGAAACAATCGTATCTATTAATACCATTGCTGCCAATATTTCTTATTTTATACCAATCTGGCTACGTATTACGATGGCTAGAAAAAGATTCGAAAGGGGACCATACAATATGGGTCGTTTCTCTGTTCCATGTGGTAAAGTGCATATAAGTATATTAGTTGGGGAACATGGATTTAATATACGTAAATAGGCATAATTGCTTGTATTTGGATTTTTTTTACTTCAGTGTTATTCATTCTACCCACTGTAAGTATCAAATGTAACAAAAACTAAAAATAGACTGACACAAAAATATGCTAGGAATATCCTGTTACACCAGAAAACATGAACTTTGCAATCATTCCGTTCGTCTTTGTTATTGGATTAGCAACCATAGCTTACTCGGTTTCAGGACGTAAATGGTTTACAGGTCCTATTCGTAATATAGATAAACAGTGAACATGTCACGTGTGTGTACATATTTTTTGATAAGATTTTTTGACATAAACTTTTTCTTGGGGAAAACAAAATAAATCGCCAAAAGCCTTTATTTTCTATCCTCATGCTAGATTCCACATGTAAACTAACCTCAGTCATACTTGTGTTCTCTCAAACATATTATATCTATCATCCCAGACTCCAGCTCTTTTATGTTTCAACGCGTTGAAGCAAAAGAACATATTCAATTTACTTGTCGGTATACTTTACTGTCTACTCTTTGTTGTTATGATCGTCGTTAGTCTTGTTAAAATCATCTGTATAAGGACGTGCTTGGAGAATGAAAGAATCTGACTCTGATTTAGACATCAACTGTTTTAATCTAGCCTTAATCTACATTCCAAAGATCACATTGGTGAAATGATGGAAGGAAGTTGGGATTAAACCAAGCTATGATGAACTTAACTCAAAGTAAAACAGGGACAAATCATTTGACATTTGGTATAATTCTTTGTGTTAACATCTTCAAACTTAAATGTGCCTCAAACTTACATTATTGTCTGATTCTTTAGTTCTATTTCGTCCAAATATTTCTGAAAATAGTTTATAAAAAAAAAAGGTGTTTAAAGGCTTTATTATTATTATTATTAAGGAGCCATGTGTGCTTTGGTGAGATTTATAAAAACTAACAGTTTCCATTTGACTCAAAAGCGCGACTTGAGCAATGTTTCAACAACAATGCAAGACGAGGACCAATTTCAACACCATTAACCCCCCCCCTTTTTTTTTTTTTTTTTTTTGTTTTGGACAAAAGCCCACGAAGAGAATCGCGACCACAGTTCCCCCATCAGACCGAAGTCTTCTGGATTCCTGAAGCTACCACCTTCTGTAGCCAATATCCCAGTCCGCTAGAGCAAGCCGAAGGCACTCATCTGCCAGGAAACGGTTCGACACCAAATACAGCCACCTACTGTATCAGGTAGTGAGGTATTCCCCTAAACTCTCCGTCATCGCACTTAACGAGAGCGGCACTCGGTCATTTGTTTATACGGGGGAATACCACCCCGCACCCTTTCTTGCGAAAAAGTTACTGACTCAAGGTGTCAGCCAACCTCTTTGCGTTAACGAGATTGCAGTCTCGGTAATTAGGTTTCAGGAGTTACAAGACCACCTCCGACTTTCGAAAAAGACACTACCTTTTTGCAGGAGATAGCGAACATGGACCTTTTTAGAGAATGGACGTCTCCTTCAGAAGAGATTGAAATGCGCTCCGGTACTATTGCAAAAAAAAAATACAGCTTCTGGGGTGTCTACTTTTTATTTGTTGAGGAGAGTAGCTTCTCCTAAGGTGCGATAAACAGCTAGGCTGAATACCTGGGGTGGTGCGTACGGAGACCATTGCCAAAGGGAAAAGAAAAAGAAAAAGGAAAAAAAAAGAATGAGGGAAAAAAGAAAACAAAGTACGTCATTTTTGAATCAGCGCATCCAATCATAATAACTCATGTGCGCAAATAAAACTAGTCTCGTATTTTTTTTTTTGGCAAATCTACTTTTTCTTTGAAAGGCTTATCAAAGCGTGACATAAGCTCTCAAAAAAAAAAAAGAAAATCCAACAAGTTATGATGTATATGGTTTTAAAAAATTATATTTACAATTTCCTTTCTAGAATCTTTGATGAGATACAGTGAACGCGCATCAAATTGCGTGATTTTAAATATTTCTGCATTGTTCTTAACTTAATTGGCGTAGTTTTACTAAAGTACAAAAGTCTACATAGGACGTTTATTTAAGCACTCTTCAAATACGTTTACAGAATGTTGTGCAAAATATATGAATGCTTTTTAGGAACTTGGCCGCATGCCCTGAAAACTTTGGCTTTCAGATCTTCCGTATTCCCAAGCTGGCTACGTCTAACTTTTCCTCCAATAACTGCCCAAAACAAAAAGGCATCATTTGAGAGATTTTAGAAGATAAGAAAATAATTAGGTTTCTCTTAATTAACAAAAAAAAAAAAAAAAAAAAAAAAAAGCCTCGTGAGTTATTACACTGTTTCTTGGCTTTTGGCTTGTTTTTGGCTAGTAGTACTTGAGTTGTCACTAGCAAGGTTTATTCCAGTTACATTGTTTCTAGTGGCCTTTTTCTGCTCTTTTTCTGCTCTTTTTTTGCAATATATCTCCAATACTCAAGGGGTGTTTTCAGTAGATAGTCTAAATGAAAGAGGTAAGCCCAAGCCTATCAGATAGTTCTTTAGGCAACTTGCCCTATATTTATTTAACTTTATATTTTGGGATCAGACCTGAAACTGTCATTCTCATGTCTCATCGATACTGTGTTCACAAAACAGACATAATCCTCTTCTGCTAATTGTTTCATGCTAAAGGAGTAGGCTCCTTCTCTGAAAAAATATGGGTGCTCATTTTTCTTACAATTGCTTTGGAACCATGTTCCAGCGTTCCTATTCAAATATTGTTAGCCTTTTTGCCATTTGTCTATCCAAATATTCTTTTTCACCATATATGTTCTCGGTTTTATTTTTTATTTTCATATTTGAAAATGTACTGCGTAAAAGATAAAAAAAAAAAAAAGTTATCAGATTAACGCGTTAGTTTTCTATTTCAAATTTTAAAATAAAGTTTGCTATCGAAGCCGGTTTCAAAAGTTGTTTGGCGCTTAGAATAAAAATAACATATTTGTAACATTTATGTTGTATTCATGATCAATATGGTAGGATATCTCATTCAATGATGCCTAAAAACTGTATGTTACGGTTAAGTAAGAGTTTTTGGGTACAGACCCCAACTTGTAATCTCCCGTTGTACATGATTAATAACTAAGACGGGGAGTCTTAGTAGAAAAAAAAATCGAGAAGTATATAAAAGGTTGAATTATTCATTCAATAAAGACCACCTAATTATCAATAAAGACTTGTCCTCACTACAACTCTTTTATTAAATCTTTGGATTCAACGATCTACCTATTAGGGCAATCAATTTTTGTCGTTAATCAAGTTTAAAAGCCTAATAAAGATCACTATGGAGCATCAGACCCTAAGCATTTTATTACAAGTTTCAATTTTTTTTCTATATATATCTCCAAAATGTTGTTTATATATCATAGGATTTCATAGGAGCCTCCAGGAATTACACTTTCCATCATCTTTTGGTTACTGAGAAAACACTTATTGGCTTTATTGAGCTCATTTATTCAGATTCATAGTTATAGAAAATATCTTTTTCTTTTTTTTCCAATAATTTGTCACCTTACTAAAGTTACTCAAAGGAACTCAATTCCTGTTGTTAAGTATGTAATCTTTCTTTTCTATATAGATATTACTGTTAACAAAGGACTGTAATATGATCAGTGGTAACACAGATTTCATTGAAGAGAAAAGAGGGAAAAAAATGTGCACTTTTATTTGCATTCTTTATTTATAAGAGAAGAAATATGACTAAAACAAAGGGTACTGAATCTGGTTGGTATAAATATCCAAGTGGTTTTCATACTCTAGTTTTTTTCCATGTGTTGGCACGCTTTTATTACCAGATGTTTTTTTATTACTATTCTCTGTTCCACCGGGGTTTTACAATGAGGGAATTGATCAACTTCCAGGGCGTTAAATCATTTTAATGAATAACTCCAGTTTGCAACTGATTAAATGTTTTCGGAAGATTGCTTGACTTTGGTCTGCGGCTGATCAACTAACTATTTTTTTTAAGCTAAAATGGACCTTTTTTTGGAGATAGGTAATCAGTTGTTCATTTTCCGTAGTAATGCTTTTCTGAATTATCCCGAAATCATAGCCGCTCAATGTTTATAATGAGCATAAAAGTTGTGTATTTTTTTTTTAAAAAAAAAATACACATGAGTTCTGGTCTCATGTACAGAGTAACACCAACATTTGTATCATTCATCTGTATGTGGATCATGTAAAAGTAGACATATTGGTTGGATTGTATAAAAAAATAAAAATAAAAAAAAAAAATTGGTTAAAAAGAAAATATACAAAGGAGCGTGTTTATTGATACAATATAAATATTAATTATACAGAAAAAAGACAAAATTCATCTAAAAAGATAATTTCGTTTGGACAAAAAAAAAGGAGGAGTGTAGGATTAGTTGTAATTTCCAGGAACTACTCTATCACAACCATAAGTGGAAAGCCCCAACTTACAATCAGACTGGTTTTTACAACAACGAATACAGAAAACGTTGGCATCAGGTTCGATCAAGTTGACAAAGTACTTGTAGCCATTACAGGTCACACCATCGATATCCTTGTTATCGTATTGTCCTCCACCATCACTGCTACTCAAACCGTACTTGTTACGATTAATGGTACCGGTTACTTGAACATAGTTGGCCGTCTTGAGATAATGAGAAGACTTGATAAAACCGGTGGGGAATTTTTTGCCACCCAACTTGGTGTTGGTACACATAGGAATACCATCATCTTCAGTACCACCGACATCATCACCACGATGAGGAGGCATGAAAGAACAGAACTGAGAACTAGATTGAAGTTGAATAGAGTAACCACGCTTGGCCAAGGGGACAGAGTGAACAGAAGCAATAAGAGCCAAAAGAGCAAAAACAAAAAGAGCAAGAGAAGATTGCATGTTTAAGATATTATAGAATAATAATAATTTTTTTTTGGTTGAAAAAGATCAAGCTCTTTATATACTTGTTGATATTTCCTTACTTCTCTCTTTTTTTATTTAATAATAGAAATCTTGACACTGTTTACTGCTCAGCCCTCAATACAAAGGTCATGTTTCAAAGAAAAGCCCAAACATAGATCTCTTCGGAACTTCTAAATCAAGCCCATTTGTTTATTTTTGTATCTTTTCGTTGTAGCGTAGCTCTGATATGTTTAAAAAAAGAAAAATATATACAAAAAAGGTAAAAATATAAAAATCATGTACCAAGACATCACAACTTTAATTTTTTTTAAGCCATTCTCAGTATCTATTCTACTGTAAATTTTGCTTATTTTTCCCTTCGATTATGAGTGTGTCATTTATTTTTTGTTCTTAGTTATTCAACGGAATAAATGAAAAAAAAAGACCTTGGACTTTGTCTTTATTGTAAGCATTTTGAATGTTATTGTGCTTTAGGCCAACGGGATATGTGTACCCTTGTGACACTTTGCCTTTACGTTCGTACAACTACTTTTATAGGAGGTTGAATTTGAAGGCTGGAGAAATCTAACGCTGCTTTTCTTAAACGAATGAATAAAGCTATAGGTTTCTTTCAAAATGTATTCATTGGAATTGCTTTAGACAAAGTCTTGTTAGAGTGACGTTATGAAATCAAGTTTCTGTCTTTGGACGAATATTCAATTCCGCTGCTTGGCATGACTGTTGTGGCAACCGACGTATTCAGATTACAAGCAGACGGTAAATGTTGTGACTTGATTGTGCATTTAAAGATAAAGTGAAGCTAAGTCAAAAAAAAAAAAAAAAAAAAAAAGGAGTTGGCTCAAAAGAAGAAATTTTTTTGATAGGAAGCAGCTGCAAAACCATCTCATAATCATCATCGTGAATAGAACTCAAGGTACAGACTGTTTTATAATTCTTTTATGAAATATGTTAGTAAAAAAAAAATCTGCTGACATGATCCATCTTTTTGAGTAAAAATCTACATATTTTGCTCCACCAGAATTGGGTTTCTTTTTCTTTTGCAGAGACATATCGGCTGAAACAAAGCTTTACAGCCATAAATTTTGAAATTTAGATTCAATTGATCATGCCTAAGCATATCATTGATTCACATTTTCTGTTTAGTAAAAATCTTATTCACTTTGGACTATTTTATATTCAAAACATGTACACTTATTTGTAATATACTTTTTTTTTTTTTTTTTTTTTTTTTTTTTTTTTTGCTCTATAAATCAAGAACGCGTCTTTGAAGAACAGTCTACAGTCATTTATGGAGTATCTTTATTGTGTGACGCCACTTCCCCAAAAAAAAAAAAGAGGAAGGGGAGGATATGTTCATTTTTACTCACTGTTATCTTTTACTTCGTTTTAAATATATAATCTTAATTAAATTATATCTTGCTCTTGAAGTTTTGAAAGCCTAGGTTCTTATTGTATACTCTAATCGGTTAAGGTAAACGACCCACTCACACTATGGCGGGGGACGTAGAAAAAAAGTGGCGTGAAACCTTTTATTTCCCGCCCTCTTCTCAATGTAAAAGATTCACTCATTGACATGGTCCCTTTATTCATTTAATCATTTAAGCTCTTTAATTTAAATACAAACAGTTTTAGAGTTTCTCCTAAAAAAAAGCTCTCAATATTTTTGAGTTGCACCACAGAAACGAGTCTTGGGGTTCTTTCACGTCACTCATACCCGGTGCATCACCAAGGTAGAGTAAATTTTTTTTTTTTTGACTTTTAACATGGTTTTCTTGTTCAATTCATATTGTTGTATTGACGCTTGTCTTTTTTTTTTTAAAAAAAAAGACATGAAACAGATAAATTTTGAGTTTTCTTACTCGGAGTGAAAAAAGGGAAGTGTGTGTGAGAAAAGGTGATCCTTCACCGGATAATGGTTGAGGAGTTACATGTCAAACAGGTTAACATTGTTCTGCAATAATCGGTATTTCAAACTAAATTGTTTTCTTGAATGCTTTATAAGATTCTTCTTTAATCATTTTAAACAGTTTGCTTTTTTAAAAGAAAAAAGAGTAATTTGATGTTGTCTATAGCATTAGATGACGTTTTATGGCTCTAATCATGTTTTACAGAGATACCGGCTAAACGATTATACACACACTTTCTCACTTTAATTTGTTCAACCAAACCATTGATCACCAAGTAGTATTAAGCACAGATACACGTAACTATCTTAAACGAGTCAAATTCTATCATTATTTCAAAAAAAAAAACACACATTAAGAGACTTTTATATATACTATCCAATTTTTTTTTCATGCAGCGATTCCCCCACATCCACTGGCTTTAAAATGCCACTCCCCCGCATTTTTATTTAGTGGAAACTCTTTGAGAACATGTTAAAATCGTTTATCCTTGTGAGAAACTCCGGTTGTTCATTGTGTTATAAAAAGCAAACTATTTTTTTTTCTTCTTCTTTGAATTTCTCAAAAAAAAAAAAAATGTCTGCTGTCAGTGCTGCACTTAAATCAAGAGTTCGTCGTCCTCAATATTTAAACAGGGTGATGAAACCCGAAGAAACTCTTCAATTTTTCAAAAATGGACAGTAAGTAAAAGTCTCCAAGAGAGAATTGTATTAATTTTCCCAAAAAAAAAAAAGATATCTCGGTTGGTCTGGTTTTACAGGTGTTGGGTACCCCAAAATGGTTCCGGTAGCTTTAGCAGATCATGTCGAAAAGAACAATCTCCAGGGTCAAATGAAATTCAACTTGTTCGTGGGTGCATCTTCTGGTCCAGAATGTGAAGACCGTTGGGCACAGTTGGATATGATTGATCGTCGTTATCCTCATCAAGTGGGCAAGAATATCAAAAAGGGGATTAATGAAGGACGTATTCGTTTTGCTGATAAACATCTTTCCATGTTTCCTCAAGATCTTGTCTATGGTAAATATCTTTCAAAAATCAAAACCATTTTCTAATTTATTAATAGGTTATTATACAAAGGATAAGCCTGATAACAACAAGCTGGATATTGTTATTGTCGAGGCTACTGCCATCACTGAAGATGGTTGGATTGTTCCCGGTGCTTCAGTAGGTGCCACACCAGAATTGATTCAAATGGCAGACAAGATCATTATTGAAGTCAACACACGTATTCCATCCTTTGAAGGCTTACATGATATTTCTACGTCTTCTCTTCCACCCAATCGTAAGCCTTATCTCATCATGAGCACAGAAGATAGAATTGGAACTGTAAGTAATACGTGCAAAGATCTATGACTTACAGTAATAGACGGCTATCCCAATTGATACTGAAAAAGTGATTGCAGTCATCGAAAGTGACCGCCCGGACATGACAGGACCTAATACACCTGCCGATTTAAAATCACAAGCAATTGCTGATCATTTGATTGAATTCTTTGAGCATGAAGTCAAACATGGTCGTCTGCCTGAAAACCTTTTGCCTCTTCAATCCGGTATTGGTAACATTGCAAATGCTGTTATTGGTGGTTTAGCAAACTCTCCTTTTAAGAACGTCACAGTGTAAGTCCATTATTGCACCTTTATTTATTAATTTTTTAATGTTTTTTTTTTTTTTTTTTTTTTTAAAAAAAAAAATAGATTTACTGAAGTGTTACAGGATACCTTTCTCGAATTCTTTGATTCTGAAAAACTCAAGTTTGCTAGTGCCACTTCTATTCGATTCTCCCCCGAAGGCTTTGACAGATTTTATGAAAACTGGGCTCACTACAAGGACAGACTGTTATTAAGATCCCAACAGGTCTCGAACTCACCCGAAATTATTCGTCGTCTGGGCTGTATTGCCATGAATACCCCTGTTGAATTCGACATGTATGGTCATGCAAACTCAACTTTAGTCTGTGGTTCTGGTATGTTGAACGGTTTGGGTGGCTCTGCTGATTTCCTCCGTAACTCCAAGCTCAGCGTTATGCACTCTCCCTCTTCTCGTCCCTCCAAGAAGGATCCCAACGGTGTCTCTTGTGTGGTTCCTATGGTGACTCATGTAGATCAAACTGAACATGATCTGGACGTCTTTGTGACTGAGCAAGGTCTTGCCGATCTTCGTGGTCTATCTCCTCGTGAACGTGCACAGGTGGTGATTGATAAGTGTGCTCATCCTGAATACAAACCTTTACTTCAAGATTACTTTGACATGGCTACCAAGAAGTGTCTCGCTGCTGGCAGAGGTCATGAACCCCAAATGCTTGATAAGGTTTTCAAGATGCACACCAACTTGCTAGAAAATGGTACCATGAAGATTGATTCTTGGTAAACAATAGCAACAAAAAAATAAAAAAAAAAAAAAACATAGAAGCTATTCTCCCCTTTGTATTATAATAAAAAAAAATAGTTATGCCAGCATAAGTTTATTATTATTATTATTACACATTAGAAGAGAACCCCATAATTGTCTTTTTCTTTCTCTTTCCATCACCAAACTGACTATCCCATTTTCTTATTTCCACTAAAGATTCCATTTCTTCACTCGAACTAGGCAAAACCATCTTGAGTGCTTCTTTAAAATGATCCATCGTCAGTACAACAGAACCTGATTGGTCTGTTTTTACATGGTCGTGTACTGCTTTTAATGCAGCGGTGACACACATATTCTTGAGATCTGATCCAGAATAATGTTCGGTAGATTTCGCTAATGCTTCCAAGTCGGATTGGTGTTGTTGATCTTTCAATAATATTTTCAAAATCTCTAATCTATCTCGTTCGTCTGGCAAATCCACTTTTTTTTTTTTTTTTTTTTTTTTTTTTTTTTGCAAGTATTAATTACAAGCCTCCTTTCAATAACAGCAATTATTACCTAATATACGTCGAGGCATACGTCTCAAGACAGCATCATCCAGATCAAACGGCCTATTGGTAGCCGCCATCACAATCACACCTGTGTTATCGCTTGATAGGCCATCCCATTCGACCATAAATTGATTAATAATTTCTCGATGTGATTTAGACGAGTGATCGGATCCTCTTTTGCTCATCAAACTGTCGACTTCATCTATAAATACAACACAAGGCGAGAGTTTTCTGGCCAAAGAAAACACGGCTCTTACATTTTTTTCTCCTTGTCCCACATACATGTCATATCTATCCCACCAATTTAGTCTCATTTTAGGTATTTTGGTCTTTACACATCACTGGCTTGAATATCCAACATTCTACTTCCACTTTCTTTGGCTACAGCTTTGGCTAGCATTGTCTATACTTTTTGTGTCAACATAATACAGATGGTGTTTATACATTTACCTTGCCAGTACCAGAAGGACCAAATAAGAGCACACCAGGAATAAAGTTCTTTTTCAGAATGCCATGGTTGAAAAATTCAGGCCGTGTCAAGGGAAGTGATATCAAAGACTGTAGCGTATCCACTGTGGAAGGTTTTGTGCGTATATCGGCAAAAGATCCCTGTACTTTGTCTAATATGTGATTAACAAAAAAAAAAAAAAGCTTTGGATTTTTTTTTTTTTTTTTTTTTTTTTTTTTGTTACTCGGATCTACGATTCTTGATAATAATTTTCGTTCATATGAATTGCACATCTCTTTGAGTTCTTCTAAATCTACGTTACCATCGAGTTGGATCGTACCTGTAGCTTTTTCGAACATATTTTGTGGTTTCGATAATAACATGCTATTCACTGTTTTAAAATCTTGGAAATCCAACAAATTCTTTTGTCTTTCGATAGCATGACCCATTACAACTGCAGCTCGTCTATCCACTTCCTGTAGAGACCAAACCATATCCGACATACCTGGTAAATTCCTCAAATTGTCTACCAGCTTATCCTGATGTGTAGGGATATGCATCTTGAGTGTATGCTTTTGATGACAGAATGTCACCCACCCCTTTGCGTTAATTTCTGCTATCCTCTTGGATTCATCCATCTTCATCTTATCCTTCCATAGATTCCATTTATCCAAAGGTGGCAAAATTTCCCTTGTATGCATATTATTAAAGACACCCGAAAATTGTTCCTTAACCGATGATTTCTGAGAATGTGTGGCGAGTATCATCAGACTTTGGCCCCTTTGTCTCAAATCTTCTACGGCTGTCACAAGTGATTTGAGCATCAGATGAGTGAAGGCATCCTGCATCACTGCACAATCTCTCAAATGAATTATTTTCTTACAAGAAGAATCGAGGGCTTGTCTAAAGAGGGTTGTATATTTATTGGATACTTGGTTCAATAGGATTCCGGTCGTCTTGTCTTCCTTTTCAGTTAAATCGTCTAAACTGATATCATAGTCTTTTCCCTTAAAATAAACTGTCAACTTTTCATCTTCATCATCTACCAATTCTTCTTCTTCCTCTTCTTCTTCTTCTTGTTCCTCTTTTCGGTATACTTTGACTGCATCTTCTTTTATCGAGCCTTTTAAATGTTCTGCATCTTGTTGTTTTTCATCCATTAACCTTTTTACGTTCAATAGACTATTTGAATTAATATCTTGAGTTGAAGATACCTTGGATAAAAGTGATGTCTCTAAATATATATATATATATTATTAGTAACAAAAAACTTTTTTTTTTCGTGTAATTCTATTTACGGTAGCGAAGAAACGTATGTTGTGCCAAATGAACAAGATCAAAAACGTCCAACACCAACAAATCAGCTTTTGATTTCATTGCTAGTTTTTTAACAATATGGTCTTGAAAATAACAAGCCCCCGGGTGAGGTACATGAAGTTCTAGATGATCTGTATGGTTTAAAGCTGCCATTGCACCTTTGGGTAGAAGACTGGATTCTATATCGTATTCCAATTCTTTCCATAGACGTTTGTCTACAAATGAATCATATAAAGGATCGGAAGGTTCGACATTGGAAAAGTAATGAGTCGATAGAAAGTTGTCAGGTAATTGTGTTGACCGTTTTCGGTTTGTTCTTCCTCCTCTGGTTTCTACAGCAAGACAATATCGAGTGGTATAAAGGTATCGACGACTGCCTGCTTTGAAAAGTATGGACATGTGAAAAAAAGTAAGAAAAAAAAAAAAAAAGAGAAAAGTAGGGTTTTCAATCATTATAAACAAGTCACATGATGGGATTTGCATGAAAGTGTGTGTTTGAATAAGAGACACTCTCTCTTTTTTTAGAATTGAATATGTTGGTAGAAATAATAAAGGGTGACGTTAAACAAAATTTTATTTATGCAAGAAGAAACATGTGAAGGTTTGCTAAAGGAAAAAAAAAAAAAAAAAAAAAATCCCAAAAAAAAAAAAAAAAAAAAGG